>NNCF01127298.1:310993-326041 GCA_002313205.1 Laupala kohalensis
TGGGAAATTCCATCGTTAGCTGGACAAAATTGGCCCGAACATCTCACATTGAATTGATATATATTGCAATAATTTTAAACCCGAAAAAATAACGTTTCTAACTCTTATAAGTTTAAATTATATTGATATAAAACCGATATATAGAGACGCTACCTTTTTGTCGCTTGCAGTCGTCGCACGCTGTCACTCGCGATTTTTGCCCACATAAGACAAGACCTTACAACTCGTTGTTTGCAACCGTTATAATTAGACGCCATTTTGAAAACTTGCTGCGGCTGTACTATCTTCAAGGAAAAACTTGCGCACATAGACAGGGGAAACATCAAACAACGTCAACCTAAAACTTCATGTTCCTAGTGTAGGGACACATTCCTACATATTACAGAAACTTCCCGCATATATGTAAGAGCATTTCTACATATTCATTATACATACCTAATACGTATCGATGAATCTCCCCCATGAGCCGAAAACTACGACGATGCGCCAAGTTGTTAACTGGTTTCCATTATATCACTCTTTGTACAAGAGAGTCAACAGTACAACGCCAAAGAATCCTAACATTATTTATAATGCGTGCCGCGTGCAACAAGAAACCTTCGTTTATCTCTCAATAAACGAACCTCGATATAGTGTTACGCCCCTACCCGTAGCAACGAACTTTGATTACTTCAGTCTATGCATCGGCCGCGAACAGATCGCTCGTCACATCGCCGACCGATTACCTCAAACCAGAATTCAACTTACTTCAGTCTACGCATCGGCCGAGAACAGGTCGTTCACCGCACGATCTCCTCAAACACGAATGCAACTTACTTGAGACTACGCATCGGCCGCGAACAATTTCGCACTGAACTTTCTACGCCTGGTTCCGAACACCAAGCCCCAGCTCCACGAAATAACTCAAGGTTATTATTACGCTGACGATTCTACAATTCCAAGAATCAACACGACATCGTGGGCTGAATTTACGTTCCCTGTGCTGTACATTACGTTGAGATAATGTCGTCTGTAATTCAGCCACTTGCTTGGTAAGGGTGTCCAAAGTTTGAAGAATATATTGTATTACTGGATCTGCGATCGCTGTATTTACATGAGCAGCTGCGACGGTTTCTGTAGCGATTACTGCGTCAAGAGTGCTCGTGGTATCACCGATTTCAACAGTTTTGTCCGGTGTATCATGGATAGCGTCCACAGTATTAGAAGTGGCTGCTAAAGATGAGTTATCTTGCGGTTTGGTTCCGGCGAGATTCTGGAGACGGTGAAGAAATTCTGACGGTGTGTGATCACCGATGGTCTCAGCAGATACGGTATCGTTGATTGTAGTTTGCGAGTTGGTGCATCGATTCATCAAGAATTGTTTAAGACGTTCATACGACCTGTCGTCGTCTGGTGTCAGTAATTCCGGATCAATGACATCGATTACAGATTGCAAGTGTGGAATAATAGTCGCGTACTTGACAAACGGGGAACTAATTTCTCGTACGGTGAAATGTGCTTCCGCGTACGCGAACCACTTTTTCGGGTGATCCTGCCAAAAGTTAGGAAGGGGTATTCTCGCGGTCGAGTCTGGCGAAAAAGTGCACGTTTTCATTAGACATAGTGAAATGGTAGCAAATTGACTTGTCTGAATTGAAAATAACTAGTGACAAACTACAAAGCAAAGCAAAACTATGTTAAACAATAAAAAACTAACTGGAAATAAAAATTACATTGACATGGGTTCAAAAACAAGACATGTAATATATGTTAAAAAACAAGACATGTAATATATGTTAAAAAACAAGACATGTAATATAGTGAACGCGAAAAATTTTTAGACTAGGAATACGATTCCAATAGAGCAAAATTTTTCGCGAAATCACGACTTGGGCTGCACAATTCAATTACACGTTTAGTGAGTGAATTATGACCAAAAATTACGTTCAGTAAGAAAACTGATTATATTGAATAAGAAGATTATTTTTGTGCTAGTGTTTAGCAAAGTTAGATCGGAAGGTTTTTTTGTAATCCGAATCGTAACGTGGAGGACAATAAACTAATTTACTCTCAGGAAGCAAGCAAGGTACCATCCCATCAATTCCGATCAAGGGCCCTAAGGCAGAGGTGGATTCAAAAATTTAAGCAAAAATTCCTAGATAAGATAAAAAGTTAGCTGCGAGTTATAATACTAATAGATTGTCAATATGTTTGTATTTTAACACAAAAAATATATTATACACATATTATCGAACTATAGAATATACTGAGTATAATGTTTATAACTCATAAGATTTGAAATAACACTAAATTCACGTTTTATTGTTACAAAAAACACGCCCCTAGACAAAGCCTAGAGAACATGTATAAGAAATCCGCCTCTGTCCGAAGGAAAACCGGAGCAAAACCCGGGCCAGTATGGGACTACAGAATTATTGTGCACAACCGTGTTCCAAAGTTGAGTAGACATTAAACTAAATTAATATGAGCAATATGACAACACAATCATGCAAGAAAATAGTTTTTGAAATTGTTGTAAGTTATTTAACAAGTACTACAGCAATGGCGTGATAAAGTACAAGACGGATTTAACTTTTATGAAAATCAATAAATTTTTTTCCATTGTAGAAGCACTGGCGCAGGAGGTAGTTTTTAACCGCGGATTTGAAGAGATTCAATTTCATAATCTTGTATATTCTTGGGCAGGGAATTATATAGAACGATTCCCGAATGATATGGTCCTTTTTAGCAAAGAGTGGTTGACACTCTAGGGCAGAGGCCGCCAAAGTGGTGGTCCGCGGAACACTAATTTCGCTCGTCCCCAGAGAAGTGTTGAATATACTTACTCATCACGTTAAGTTATGTTTTAAGATACATTGAAACATAATTCAATTCAAACAATACGTGAAAAGGAGGAAGCTCTCGAATGCGATCCAGGATCGAGCGTTCTGTTTATCATGTCAATTCGTTTATTTCCTGGATAGATTGACTTAAAAGGCTAAATTTGTCTTCAATAATAGATAAAATTAATCAATATGGTATGGATAAGGAACTGAACGCCTATTAAGTTATTAATTCAAAGAATCGTAGATGTGATTTTGTTTTTGGCATGCAACAATCTTCCGCTTCGGGGCACAGGTGAGAAGATAGGGTCTCTTAATAATGGAAATTTTCTAGGCTTAACTGAATTATTAAGTAAATATGACTCTGTGTTGATGGATCATTTAACAAAAATAAAAAGTTCAAAAAACAGAATTGTGCATCATTTGGCGCATAGGTCACAGGAACAGATTATTTCTGCGCTTGGAAACGAAGTGCTTAACAAAATTAAAAGTAACATAAACGCGGCTACATATTTTAGTATCCAAATGGACTGTACCGCTGATATTTCTCATAGAGAACAGGCTTTAATCATTATAAGATATGTAAACTTCGAAGAAAATAGATTTATAATAAATGAATTGTTTATAGGATTTGTTGAAGTAGCTGATGTAACTGGTGAAAAACTCGGAAAATGCCTTATTACAAAAAATAAGCTGAGTTAATCTTAGATATTAGAAATTGTAGAGGGCAAGCGTTTGATAACATGAAAGGAAAGTAAAAGGGCGTTCAATCTAGAATAATAGCTTTAAATCCTCTTGCGGTATATGTTCCTTGCTTATCACATTCTTTCAATTTGTTAATATATTGTAAAAACGTTTTTGGAATATTACAACATTTATACTGCTTATTCGCTGCATCAACAAAAAGATGGGAAATTTTACAAAAGCATCTTAAAGTCACCCTTAAACCATTATGCAATACTCGTTGGGAGGCTAAAATAGATTCTGGTAAGGCTGTGTATAGTTAGTTTAAACAAATTTGTAATGTTTGGAGGAGTTTATTAATAAAGGTAATGATAATATAGCAATATCTGAAGCCAATAGTCTTTTGGGCCTAATACAAGAAATGCCATTTATCTTATCCCTAACAGTAAGGTTCGCAATCTTATACAAGATTAATCCTATTAATAAAATATTTCAAGGAGAAAATATTGTTCTTGACGCGGCTTTGAACTTAATTAATAAAATTAGAGCCGAAATTGAAGATTTAAGACCAAAGTTCGACATGTATTTGGACGAAGCAAAAGGTTTTGCACATAAATTAGGCCTTTCAGAACATGTCTACTGAACGCTTAAATTCACTTGCTATTTTAAGTATTGAAAGGGAAATTGTAAAAAACTGTAACTTTTCTGAAGTAATACACGTACTAGCGAAAACAAAGTCGTGCTCTAAATAATTTTTTTTCGAATATATAAAAAGTTTGTTTTTATAACTTAATTAATAATAAAGCACCCCTGATTTGTTTCTTGCACCGGGGCTCCCAAAAATAGAAGGCCGGGCCTGGTTATTAAGGAAGTTTTTGTGTATTTTCTTGTGTATATTGGTGTTTTTTTAGCACAGGTATGATCTTAAATCTTAACCATTTACATATTTTCTTTTATTTGATATTTATTGGGATAAAATTAGTTTGATTTTTCTAAATTTCTTCTCTTTTTTATTTTAGATTCAAATAAAATAAACCCATAATGAGTGAAAAAAAGCAAAATAATATTCTGCATTTCTTTAGTAATTCAAAAAGTATTGAGAACGATAATAATAATATTAGTAGTACTTCACCTAACCGTGAACTGATCAATAAATCAGACTCTCCACAGTCTCCATCAGGCACCATTAGGAAAAACGTTGGAACGGGAGGTGGAGAGAAGAAAAAACGCAAAGTATCAAGGAAATATCATTCCTACTACTTAAAGTTTGGATTCATTGAAGAACCTGACAGTGAGCTGGATCCACGGCCTCTCTGTTGTATGTTCTGAAAGCTTATCTAACGATGCATTAAAATCTTCCAAACTTGAAAGACACTTGAATTCAAAACACCCGGATTTAGAAAAAAACCCGCTAGAATATTTTAAAAGAATGTATGAAAATCTGCAAAAGCAAGGTACTGTTTTAAGAAAAATGACCATGGAAGATAAATCATTACTAAAGGCTTCCTATCTCATGGCAAATCAGATCGCGAAATGCAAAAAGCCGTACACGATAGGAGAAGAATTAATTAAGCCTTGCGTGTTAAAAGCCTGTGAACAGATTTTGGAAATGCAAGCTGTTCAAAAATTGAAAGTAATTCCTATGTTTACTAATACTATCAAGCGCAGAATCGAAGGTATGGCCGAAGACTTTGAAAATCAGATAATAAAAATGGTGAAAAATTCATCAATTTATTCAATACAACTAGACGAATCTACGGACATTACAAACAAAGCACTCGTTCTTTGTTTTGTGAGGTTTGAGTATGAAGGAGAGTTATATGAAAAACTACTTTGTTCGCTTAATTTGCCAGGTAGAACAACCAGCTCTGAGATTTTTGAAGCTCTTAATAGTTATTTCCGAGAACATGAAATTGACTGGAAGAAATGTATTGGGATATGCACAGACAGTGCCGCAAATATGACTGGACATCTTTCAGGATTTGTTGCAAAGGTGAAGAATGTTGGTCACCCAGACATTTTATCTACACACTGCATTATACATCAAGAACAACTTGCAGCGAAAACAATGTCCCCAGAACTACACGAAGTATTATCAAATGTCATTGAAATTATAAAGGAAATTCGACACAAAGCACTCAATTCTCGAATATTTCAGGCACTTTGTGAAGAAATGGGTTCCGAGTATACTCATCTTCTTCGTTATGCTGAGGTGAGATGGCTGTCGAGGGGCAAAATACTGACCCGACTATTCGCCTTGCGGGAATAAGTCAAATTATTTTTCCATGAACAAAATAATCCGAAATTCCAAAAATTCTTGTCCAACAATGAATGGCTAACAAAGCTTGCATACCTGGCAGATATTTTTTCCCTGTTAAATGAACTAAACATATCCTTGCAAGGGCAACTTAAGGACGTGTTCACACTACGAAGTAAAATGGATGCGTTTCAAAAGAAAATATTACTGTGGCAAACGCGATTGGTTGAAGACGATCTGCAAATGTTTCCTAATTTTGATGAATACATAATATATTTAACACTTAAAAAATCCTATTAGTGGTCCGCGGGATTTAAATTATGAAATTACTGGTCCGTGAGGTCAAAACGTTTGGCGACCGCTGCTCTAGGGCGATGAAGATTATTACCATTGCGAGTATTGTGTTTGTGAACGAGACTGTTTCGTATGAAGCAAGGGTGGCACTTCAGTAATTCAGACTTAACAAACAAGACCGTTTCATAAATATAAATGCAGGGAAGTGTTAAGATATTTAATTCCTTGAATAAAGGTTTACAGGAGTTTCGGGGGTGAGTTTTACAAATTATCCGAACTATTCTCTTCTGAATTCTGAAAGTTTGAATACTCTGACCAGAATTACCCCAGAAGGTAATGCCGTAACGTAAATGGGAGTAAACGTTTGCAAAATATAGGCAAATGGCAATACGTGGACTTACTGCGTTAACTAAGATTCGGAATGCGTAACACAATTTGCATATTTCGGAATTAAGTTTGTCAATGTGACAATCCCATTTGAGTTTGCCTTGAATATAGAGACCTAAGAATCTTGTATTCGTAACAGTTTTTAATTGTGTTCCGTTTAAAGAAAGAGAAACCTGGGGTAAAGATTTTGTGATACTATTGTGAAATGACATAGACACTGTTTTGTCAGTGTTTACAATGAGACGATTTGCATGGAACCAAATCGAAAGGTTAGACAACACTTTTTGAGCGTTGGCGTGTTTACATAGTAATTTAGTATCATCAGCAAAAATAAACGTTTTGCAATCTAATGTGGATGATGACATGTGGTTCACATACAATAAAAAGAGTATAGGGCCGAGAATTGAACCTTGGGGTACTCCGCAAATAAGTGGCTCTGAAAGACAACATTAAATAATTTTATTTTTAGTATAGGATATTTCGACTCGTTGATATTTATCTTTTAAATAAGAAATTAGCCATTTTTGTGGAAGTCCACGAATGCCTAAAGAGTGCAATTTGGAGAGGAGAATTTAGTGTTCGTTGACATCGAATGCTTTGAATAAATTAAGAAAAACACCCTGAGAATATTCTCCATGGTCAAGAGATGTGGTAGCATTGTTTAAGAAGGAAAATATGGCGCTTGTAGTGGAAAAGGATTTCCTAAAACCGTGTTGATCGTCAGAGGGAATGTTATTTTTTGATAAAAAATCTAGAAGACGCTTATAGAACATTTTTTCTAGCGTTTTTGTGAAAGTGGGTAGTAGAGATATTGGTCGATAATTTCCAATATTAAGTTTGTTTCCCTTTCTTGTGTAAAGGTTTCACTCTTGCTCTCTTAAATATGTTAGGAAACACCCCTTCCGATAAAGAACTATTAAAAATATTGAGTGGATTTAATATAGCGTGAGACGAACATTTAACCATAAACTCGGGTATATCATCCATGCCTGTTGAAAATTTGTTTTTTAATGAGCTGATGATACTCATGACTTCACTGGCGTTAGTTTCACATGTGAACATAGAATTGAGTACGTGGACGGATATAATTGGAGACATTGATTTGGATATATTGAGTTCGTTATTTTGCCTATTTCTGAGAATTAAGAATTAAACAAACTTGCGATGTCCTGAGGATTTGNAAATATTTTCTTCGCGATTTTCAGACGTTGACGTGTAGTTTTTAACAATATTCCACATGGCTTTCAACCAGTTGTTCGATTTTAGCACCTGCCTGTCGTTTTCCATAACTTTAGCTGCATAGACTACTTTTCGAAGAATAGTCTTATATTTACGAAAATATTCATGGAATTCGGGTGGTTGGTTACAGAGTTTTGAAAGATAATATAAACGGCGTTTGTTTTTCGAAGAAATTCTTATCGCTTGGTTGATCCGTCTATTGTATTTCTTTGTGTTAATTAATTTGCGTTATATGGGAAAGGTAGAGTTGTAATGTTTTAGGAATATTGAGATAAATACATTGAATTTGTCATCGGTGTTTTGGCAATTGTAAACATCTTTCCATGTTTCTTCACGCTAATGATTTATAAATATGGATTGTTTTGAGTCATTTATTAACTCTCTTGAAAACTTGTAAACGATTTTAAGTGGTTTTAGTTTATTGTTATTAATCAAAACTTGAGCAAGATAGTTACTTCAGAGAAGAACGAGATTCCATTGTTGATGGTAATTTGATCTAGCAATGTTTGAGATGAACCGGAGAGGCGAGTGAGGTTTTTATCGTAGTAATAAGGTTGAAAGAGTCGATAAGAATCTTGAATCGATTAACTGGCGAATGTGCAGAATCGTATGTACTCAGGAAATCGGTGTTGAAATCACCACATATAACGATAGATTTAGTAGATTTATGTGATATGTTTTAAAACAATTTCGAAGTTCCTAAAAAATATGTCAAGTTCTGATAGAGGAGGTCTATAAATACAGAAAACAACAATGCCGGTGTCGGTCAGAGTAACTGCAGAAAATTCGAACACACTATCTACGCAGAAGTTCTCGTAGCCTTGCAGTGGAAAAGATAAAATATGATTACGAAGGCAGATATACGTACCTCCGTGGGGATTTTTTCCTTTGAAATTTTGTCGACAGTAAGAACTTGCTAAATAATGATTAGAAATAGCAGTATCATTAATGTTGTTACATGAAATCCAATGTTCTGTAAGGCATAGCAAATCGAATAGATTTTCGTGTACCAGAATGTCTGTCAATTTGTTTGAAGGGGATTGGAATTATGATGAAATATAATTATTTTATTTTCACAAAGAGTTTGTGTTTCACGAGAAATGGAATCGACGTTAGATTGTGGAGAGGAGTTTAAATTTGGTACATCTTCTAGTTCCTGATCAGGCCCGCACACTGCACCCGAACGCGATTGTCACCTTCGAGTACCACATCGTACACTTGAGCGCAAGTTGTAACTGTGTACGGGGGCGGCAGGAGATGTGGATGGAGGAATAGATTAGGACGTGGGAGATGAAGCGGTAAGTGAAAGAACAGGGACAGGAGAAAAATGGGTGTGGAGATAGGAGGATGAGATGGTGATGAGGAAAGGCTGAGGTAGGAGGAGTGGATAAAGGGGCAGATGGATGATGTGAGGTCAGATGTGAAGTTAGGAGAGAACCAAAGTGATGTTTCCCAGACGGTCTCAGATGTAAGAACCATGCTGGATAAAGTCCTTGGCAGTCCGGCATGGTTGCAAATTAAAAAATGTGATTTTTGTGTCTGTCGAGTGATATTTTCGGGAGATGTTTGCCAGGTTAATTTCGAGGTTTATTTTTGGAACGTTGAAGCGTGGAGGCAGGCTAGAGAGTACTATGTGTGCTGAGAGGCAATTTTTAGTTTATGTAGATGTTAAGACGCGTTGAAATGACCACGCAAGTTAATATCGTTCTGCCCACATATGATGATTACTGTGTCCCGCTCTGTGAGTTTTTTAGTGTAGGTGTCCAGTTCTCGAATAACTTTGGTCAAACGAGCGTTTGGCTTAAAGAAACCGGTGACTGAGAACTGGCTAAGGAGCAATCCACGCTAAATGGAGGACATCTGACGACCGTGCGAATCAGCTAATATAAGCACGTTTGATTTCTGCGTGGAAGTGTTGTCTTTATCTCTGGGTAGCACTACTTTACGTGGTTTTCTGCGGTTGTGCTTACCAATGCGTGGTTTGTGAACAGGTTTGGTTACTGGACGGGAGGGGATGAAATGAGTAGGTAAGGGAGGAAACAGGGACATGTCATCTAACATACTAAACCTATTCTGAGTGAAGAGTTGGGGTGGTGCATGTGTGATTGGTCTAAGTGGGTGATAACAGTTGGAAGGACTGCGAGAATTCCTGACTGTAGTTCAACCGCCGATCGTGTTCTTAATGACCTGTTCCAGCGCACTGATCCGTGAGTCAATATAATGTACCAAGTCATTGTACACCTTCTGAATGAGTTGAGGAATGCGATAGTGTCCATTATTGTGAGTTAGTTAGCAACTTAACGACAAAAGCAAATGAGAATACATGAAAACTGACAAATAACACTGAATGAAGGATATTAGTATAATAATATATTTATTACTACGGAAGTTACAAATGAGATATTAAATAAATTATGTATACAAACAAACCGACGACAAAAATGATTGACATAATTATTTAATGCGACCACTGGAGGTTATTTAATTCGGCAATTACTACTCTATATTATGTTAAATTATTTAGGACAACTGGAGATTAATTAATTTGACAACGACTTTTCTATATTATGTTAAAATGTAAATAAATACGAAAAAATTAAGAAAAATGAATTGTAAAATGATGTAATAATTCTACGAAATTATGACGACGAATGCTTGGGTGCAACAATAGGGCAGGGTTTCTTTGAAAGTTTAATTATTATGTGATAGAATGTGCACGAGAAATTCTGAATGCACCCTAATGTTTACTTCTTATGCACCAAGAAACTAAATTAATAATTACGTTTGTACTTACGTAAACTTTATCACACCTTCGAGGAGCACTTCAATGAAAACAATACGATGTATGTTAGGTCCGTTAGGCTTGATAAACGTAAGGATAAGTTTTTAATGTTTTTTCCACTTAACACACACAAAACAAACAAATTGTACGCTACAATAAAGGTAGGAACTAAATGCAACAACTTAATCACAAAAACACGTGAATAATAAAATAATTATTAATATTAAACTGAAAAAGTACAGAGAGCTCATTCACAACCGTAGCTAATGCTATTTGACTCCTCTGTTGCGACTGATAGTCACACATACTCTACAATACGTCTCACAGTCTACAATAAGATAAGAAAGATGTGATTTACTGAAAATCGGTAATAGAATCTATTTCTTTTTCTTATTTTTTCCTTAAGTTGCTATTTTTCTAGAAAGACCGTTTTCATATCAAGGAAGTGTTTTCACTCCTTGATATATTTGAATTGTTTATGTTCTACATCTGTACATCGACGGACCTTTTCGATCGCGTTTTATAAAAAGACTTTGGATCTTTAGGTTTTTACCCATTGTTTTTTTTATATTCTATCGAACCGATCATTGAAGCCGTGTTCACGTTCCTCTAGCTCCCCCCCCCAACCATAAACGAATCCTGATTGCGCCCCTGCGAACATGAATGATGAATGACCAATTATTCTTTTATTTGGCATAAGTGAATGATAATAGAACGTTATTCACTTGTTTGACGTGCAATGAGCAATAAAATTGAATTCAATAGATTGTCATACTAAGAATAAAATGTTATGCACGAGTTTGACCTGCTACGAATAACAAAATCTTACTCACTTGTTAGATGCACAGTGAATAAAATGTTATTTTTAAATTTATTCATTTGTAAAATCAATAACAAAACTTATTCATTCTACAATGAACAAAATGTATTTTTTACCCCTCTTCTATGAGTCAGGAATAAAAAAATATATTTTGTTGTCTCTATACAAAAAAGTTTTCTTTTACTGTTGTATTCTTATTCATAGTGCAATGAATAACAATTTAACGATTTATACTTTTATGCGTTTGAAGGAATAACTAACTCAAATGTGAATGGTGGTCGAACTGAATGAAGAGTGTGTGATACTTTTCAATCGCTGTTTCAATAAATATTGAATGTTGTAACGTCGGCGTCAAGACATTCTATCAATTTGTGAAATATTAATATTTCTTCGCATTTCACAAGCCGGATACTGTTAAGAAAATTACAGAAAGTGGCGACGAACTTGGGACCCACCCTAAGCCTCTTCAGTTATTGAGGTATTGTTTGAACGTACACTGTTCACCTCCCAAGGAATGTACGACTGTTTTCGGAGAATGCGGCCTGCGACGTTGACCCATGCGGAGTCCACTGGAATTTCGATGTACCTCAGAAAAGCAGAATTCTAAGAAGATGTGAGTGAAGTACGTCGCCGGATGTAGAACAATGAGAGACTCTGAAAAGGGTGCTTGCGAGCGCCTAGTTGACGCCCATGGCGGTTCGTCGTCGCGATGGAGCCACTGTTTTCCTAGAAGCCGAAGGGGTGAACAAGCAGAGTACTTGCAAGATGTGGTGGCGAAGGCATGGTCATTTGCTGATCGCGTGACTTCCGCTGCAGTATATATTGGGAGGAGTAAAGAACTTCGAGGATTTTTACGGGGAAGTAGAGGTCCGCCCGCACGTGAGATGTGACCGGGCTAAGACTAGGTCGCGGAGACCAGATGTTCGTTAGGCTGCTGCGGTAGTCTTAATGAAGTCATTACTAGTTGCGAGTGTCGTAACTTGTATCAGTTAGTTGTTGGGGAAAACAACTTATAATTTTGAAGGTTCATATAACCTGAGGGTTTTACTATTTAGTTGTCTTCAATTAAATTTATCCAAGTGTAATTAATGCTTTCCGACAGCATTACTTGTGTAGTAACAGATTATTAAATGTATTAATGATTTTGGGAGTTTGTCTCCGTTTGTAAATTCAGATTTCTAGTTAATTTGTATTAAATCATTATTTATTGTTATTACACGTGTGTTTGATTGCTTGGGAAACTGGGCTGGTGGCAGCGACCTCTACCATAAGGGTTGTGGTATATTTATGTGGATCCCGCTTCTACCAAAAATACTAACATCGCATCAGGGCTTGTGGTGCGATGTTACAAATGTCATATATCTGTGCAGTCAAGAATTTGATCAGATCTGGGGTTATACTTTCCTGGAGAATAAAATTTTTTGAGCGTTGTGAAATAATACGATTATCAGTAATAATATTGTCTACCTATAAGTGTGATAAAAATGAACAATCGTATTCGTTATTGTCACTTTACAAATTATTAATCGGAACATCTAATCACAAGATATTGGGGTTTAGTAATGTATAATACCCTTCTATACGAAAGGTTAGGCAGGGAATGGACTTAATAATAGTATATTCTAAATTCATTCAATGTGTTTTACTAAATTATCAGTTTAATATATGTCTGCCACCATACTTTCACGAACGAAACACATGCGTTCCTTACTTTGTAAAATATTACAGTAGTTTCGTTCCATAACACGTTTTTAATACCAAATGACAATGATCGCCGTGAATTTTCACGTGACCGCTGTATATAAATTCTTTATCAAAGTGACATTCGTCCCAAGGCTGTTAGTAGTAGTAGTTACACTGCTATACTGAGACGTATTATTAAGTTAAAAGATTTTCTACCAGACTTCCAAGCCTTGAATTTGTAGCTCAGTCAATGAAGTTCCAAAAACATCGATGTTAAGTTAGTTAGATATTTTTTGATTCGTATTATTGAGTTGATATATTATTGAAATTTCATTCGTACTCAAAATCATTCCACATCCCTGGTCAATTAGAGAACCACGAATGAAGGGAAGTTACACGTGGGTGGATCCAGGGGGGGGCACAGGGAGCACATACCCCTCCCAAAAAATTAGATAGAAATAGATAAGGAAGAATTTTACGACGAGAAAATAGAACTTTCATTAAATGCAACAACTAATAAAATCTGTGTAAAACGACGACTTCACAGGACAAACATATGACTTTACTTCTATAGATTTTCATCCCAATATGGGAACATGAGCATAGGGCTGCGATACTTCACTGCTTCTAGGATATTCCCACTTCAGCGACATTTTGAGCCACTTATCTAATACAAAATTATCTCGATAAAATGTGCAATAGAATGATAATCGAAAATAAATAAATAGCACGATATAAAATAAATAATTTAATAATAGAATAAATTAATGATTGAAATGTTTTATTGGTGTTCTTATAAAATGTGAAAAAATAACACTGCATAATTCATGAATAATAAAAAAAAATATTTATGGGCCCCTCCCAAAATCAAATCCTGGATCTGCCCCTGAAGTTACATACATGACATTCAGTCCCGCATGTAAACACTGAGGTAGCCAAAAGTTGACAATAAGTGGATTTTAATTTAATTCTCAATTGACAGATGGGTTTCTGAGTCACATTCACCAAGTGGATTGGATGGGAGTATCTGATTGCACTTGTGTGACCTAAAGTTGTTGACCGAAAATCTTCTGATAAAAGTAGTTTCTTTTCGATAAGTATAAAAATATAATATGCTAGTTACCAAATGGATGCTTTCCAAGCGGGATTAATCTTAAGTTTTCACGTAGTATTGTTCTTAGTATTTTTAACTTATGAGAACCTACAAGTTCTTTTGAATACAAATTTAGAGCAATAATAAATTTATTGAGTCATAATTATATATTTCGACACATTAATATTGTCATATTTTCACATTTACGTCTAAAGATCAAAATTAAATCTTTCCTTACTTGGACGACTAAGAATTTATATTCAAATGTGTAACTAGATTAATCCTATTTTTAAGTAATTTCGAATCTCAATTTGAGTGCACTCACACGAAATGACAATTTAAAAGCTTTTATTTCCACATATTGAGTACCAATTACCGTATTTTACGGACTATAAGACGCACTTTTTTCTTCAAACAATTACCTCCAAAATTCAGGTGCGTCTTATACTCGAAATTAATAAAAAAATGTCCAGTGTTTGATTTAAAATTCCCGCCGGTCTTAAAAATGGCCATATATTCGATGCCGGGGGAAACCTATCTCTATCAGGCAACATTGGATTCAACTGGCAGCAGCAGTACACCGATGCGACGAACATGAGTTGCGGGGATTCACAAGCTTGCTAACACTGTCTCCCTCCTCTCCCGCCATCACAAACCCAGAACATTGTCTAGTCTATGATGCGTCATTGCAGTCTACGGTGCCAGTGAACTTGAATTGAAATGATTTGTGTTATCGGTCAGTTCGGTTTTATAAACTAAGAATTTTTTTTAGTCTGGCTTTGCAATCTAATATTAAAAATGGTAAAAATGTTTTGTTTTTTTTAAATTGCCTGAAAATTAAGGTGCGTCTTATAGTCTGTAGCGTCTTATAGTCCGTAAAATACGGTATGTTATCCGAAGGAATATTACTGTGTTTAATATATTTGAGATAACTACTACATATATTTTACAAATACAACTTTTCTTCCTGTATTCCTATATATATAT
>NNCF01127298.1:330294-348790 GCA_002313205.1 Laupala kohalensis
CCACCACCACCACCACCGCCGCCGCAACCACAGCTCTTGGCTGGCAGAGCGATAGGCGGGCTGGCGTCAGACGTTAGCGCACGTATTCCATTCGAACGAATACTGCTGCTTTGGTTACAGAAAGTCTCATAGCACTGAAGGGAACTGGAAAGCGCGGCTTTTATGACATTGGAAAGGATATTGAATTTGAGAAAGGTTTGTTAGTAAAAACCGTCAGTAGAGGATGAATTTCTCGACTCACTCTCTTGGGGTTTAGGAATCCTTAAATCAAGATATTGCACAACTTCACAAACTACACAACACATTTTTGTCGTATGTCTTATCTGTTAGTGGTGACCCCTTATAATGATCGATTTTGATTCATTCCAAGGCACGACACAATATCTAACGTAAATTTAATTCGTTATGAAATGTTGGCTCCGTGATCTAATCCATTTTAACGGCTTGCAATTCTGCACTTAGCTTCGTTCAAGATTTTTCCAGTATAAGACTTTCGTGAAGCATGTTACGTAGTTTTTCATTTGATTATTTTTTATCAATGAACTTTTTCATTCTTCGGCCAAAACTAGATGCATACGTACCACGACGTCCTCAGAGCATTTACCACGGCGACTAACCGATTTCCATGGAAGGAGTCAAAATGACAGTGATATGAAGAATAATGGAAGGTGATATAATTCTCATTATATATAATTTGATATGTTATTCGTTTCCTTGATTCATTTTAAAATTGATATCTTCTTTTCATTCAAGGTGAAAGAGTGACTTGTAACGAAATCAAATCTAACTTGGCAAAATGTTTTTATGACATTGTTAGTTCTGCACCTGCTTGTAAGAAAATGTATGTTGATTGTGCTTTTCGCTGCACTGCACACCTCGAGCGCCGTCGTTATGTGCAATAATGGTTAAACTTTTTGTGCTTGAGAGCTTTTTGAACTATCGCAACAAACAAACGAAAAATTCGGTTTCGCGAAATAATTATTTATCTGTTGCTTCTTAGCCTATCAACTTAAAGCAATCAGGGGGGACATTGAGGTAAATTAACCGACGCTTAGAGCGATTAATTACAAATTCAAGGCCTCGTTTCGTGTAGGAAAGTATCGGCAGACATGACATTAATTAAACGGTACATCTAAAAATGAATCCAAAATGTTCTAGAGTCCAATTCTATAGGTACGTTTACACTTGTATACATGTATGAGCGACCAGGATGAGATAACTGAAAAAAGAAAGCATGAAAGAAGTATCTCTGAAGGTGCGTTGAACTAGTTGTTTCATGCACTACTCCATTTCCTGCAATGTTTTCTTTGCCTTGCACCTAACGGAACGTGTCTTCGCATTCGCAGCTGAGTTGACGAGACCAGGACTGCACCGACTCTACCCACTGCTCACTCACCCACTCCAGTGAAGCAAGATGCCTCAGTCCTCTCTCGAAGTCATGACACTCTGTCCCTTTCACTTCATTGTCACAAGGATTTTGGGAATTTCAGGATGACATTAAAAGTTATTATGTTAATATTAACCTGTCTGTTCTAAAGTATTATCTTCCATTACAGCCTCTAACTCCATTTCTCATCAGTTTCCAATTCTACTCCGCCTGGTTCTTCTTTACCTTCGATATCTCTCTTCATTAACAATCTACGTTCATTATTGTTTGTTCCCGTCTCTATATTTTCTCCGCGGAAAACAGCATGAAATTGCTCGTAGTTTTCAAATACTTGTACAATTTTCCTGTCAATTCCTCGTTCTCTATATGTATTCTGTTTAAGATATTAACCGAACTTTACTCAATCGTTTTATAAGTGGTTCTATTATTTTATTGCTCTTGTCTTCACACAAATTCACAATTTTATTAAATTAGTGAATTTATTAAGATCTAATATTTTTACTCCTCTTGAAAATCGATATTGCTTGACATTGAAACGTAAATATTCCCTTCATATTACTAACTTTATTTTCGGTTTCTGATATTGCATTAGTTAGTAAGCGGTGCCTGTGACTTACAAATAGTCAGAAAAGTTTTTTATCTTCGTCAATTGTGCCCGGCCCGAATAATTTCACTTCATCACGTTTTTATCTATAAGTTATGCAATAAATACCCTGTTCTTTCATCACAGCAAATGAAATTTTAAGTAGGTCATTTGATATTTATTATATATTCTAAGGATCTATATCCGAGAGGTGTTCGAATCTCCATATTCTGATTTATTGCCATTTTGCATTCGTCTGCGCTCCGCGAACGTCCCCATCTTTATCAAAGCAAAAGACACAATCTGAACTCTCATCGACCTCTAACACCTTGTCATGTTCATATTTTTCACCTTCTTCACTTTTTCCAGTTCATGACTTCCTCCATCTCCTCTAACGCACTATCTGGAGTTTACTCGTGACGTGTCTTGCATCGAGCAGAGGATGACGTGCGACGAGATCAACTGACGTCAAGCGGGGTGGAGCGAGGTGGGTATAGAGTCCCGTTGAGTCGTATTTCCGAGCGGTGACCGCGATTCGGGAGGACAATGGACCGGCGCCTGTTGCCGACCCTCCCTCCCTCCCTCCATCCCCTCCATCCTTTCCATTCTCCGCCATTTGCTGCATCGCTTCTTTCTCCTCGATTCTCTGCCCCGCTCCACTTCTCTGAGTCTCCTCTATGAACAGTGACGGTGGCGGCGACGGCGACTGCAGAGGTCGAGCCACGTCGTGCGCTGTGGGGTGGGGGTGGGGGTGGCGCCGAGTTCCAAGGCGGGCGACCGGGCAGCCGGTGCAGCTGTTTTTCTGGGCCGCTGGCTTCGATTCGATTCTGTTACCGGTTGTTTTGCTTCGTCGGTTGGATTACCGCTGCGCGATTGTTGTGAATGAGGCGGAGAGGTGTATCCGTCCCGCTCCAGAGCACGTTGACGTTTCCTGGTGTGTGCTGTTATTTGTTTCTTCACATCCCACTCTCAATATGATTTCAGTGCGCTGCTGGGTTTCTCTCAAGACCATCGGGAATCAATGAAAAGGAAACTACAAGAGTGTTATAATCGATGGGGAAATTAACTATTGCAGCAGAGAGAAATATGATGTAGTTAGCTTTAATTAGCAGTTATTTCTACCCGACTGTTTTAAGCAGAATTAATTGTAATGATAATATTCAAAAGATTTCAAAACCACTATACTATGAACCTATTTTTATTATAATCCTTCATCACAAATTGCATGATGGGAGGGAAAAAATTAGGATTATAATTTTCAGAATTTGCACAAAGTAATTCAGTGAAAAGGATGACATACTGTTAACATTGGTTTGAACATTTGAATTACGTGACAACCGTCATCACTGCTGATAAGAACAAACAAATTACAATATGAAAATTTAAAAAAGTATGGAAATAGAAAATAAAAAATTATAACTCATGAAACTATTTAAACTCAACATAATATTTTTGAAATAAATAAACATTTTTGAACTTCCCAAATGAATAGGAAAATCTACTTGGGTTGGTGAGGTGCTGACCACAGTATTTACATATTTTATCAAATTTTATTTAAAATAAAACTATCAATTGCCCATACTTATAAAAAGTCTTCAGTTGAAAAAAGTGAGAAGTGTCGTGGGGTGAAAAAAGTAATTGAACTTGGTGCTATTCCCAAGAGAAGTCGTTTTAGAAGAAAAATATGAGAATGGATCCAAAAGAATATATAACTTGATTATTTACAATAATTGTGTGAAAACGTCGAGGTCCTCTGAACCAAAATGTAACATCTCCTTGATCTCTGTCACTGCAAAATAACCGGCAAAAGTTACGCACACGATTGATAATGCACACTGCAGAGATAATAAGGTACGTGAATTTTAACTTAGCAAGCTCGGTCGCTCAAATAAAAATCAAGTCATTATAATTTTGCTCTTGACATATCAAATCTTGAATGGTCCCTTGCTTGCTTCCGGATAATAAATTAGTTTTTTGTCCTCCACGTAGTCAAACGCCATTTGAAAATACTTTTTTGTGAGAAAATTATTTAAATTGAAGATTGTGGCAAATAGATCAGTAAAAATAGTTTTTGATGGAATAAATTCGGACAAAGCTGGAAATCGTCTTATTACCTTCATTTGGTCTCAAATACATGGAATCTGAGTTTGCACCACCTCAGGAGGTGCGCATAACTTTTGGCAGCCAAAACAAAACGACGAAATTTTCGCACTTTTTCAGGTTTTTGCTTATATCACGGAAACGAAGCATAGCACAGAGATTCAGAGTCATTATGAGACTAGTAGTAATGAGAAGCGACGAGTCTCAATAGAATTCTCAATCTGCAGGTAACTCACTAATTCTAACCTCAAATGCCATGAGTCAGGCAGTATTTTATGAACAGTTGTGTAGGCAAGAGCGATACATAATAACTCCATATTATTATTTGATATTTTAGTTCAGGCTAAAGTCAATGTGACGACATATTCACGATTTCTTTTTAATTTACTTGGCAAGTAACAAGTAACCAAGTAATTTACTTGGTAAGTAACATTCTCCGGAAGTAAAACAGTTCCGCATTCGGATTTCCGGGCTGGGACAACTCAAAAAGCTCTAGACATGAAAATATCAAAGATTAGGAAAATAGGAACATGGAATGTTAACACATTACTGAAGGTGGGGAAGTTGGAAAACCTGAAAATAGAAATGAAAAGACTAAAAATAGATATCCTTGGTATTTCTGAGATGAGATGGCCTGACAGGGGAGACTTTAGGTCAGATGACTACAGAATAATTTATTCGGGGACAGAAGATGGACCAACCAGAGGAAAACTAGTAGAAATGATTATGGAGAAGTCTATGGGACTTAGAGTAGCAGGATATGTACAATATAGTGATTGGATAATTCTAGTCAAAATAAATACAGAACCAAATAATACAATTATAATTCAAACATATATGCCAACTACAAATGAAGACGATGAGGAAATTGAAGTAATTTACGAAGATCTGAATCACCTGATAGAAGGAACACGAGCAAAAGACAATGTAATCATTCTGGGAGATATGAATGCTACGGTTGGAGAAGGAATAGAGGGAACAACTGTTGGGAAGAACGGACTGGGAGTCAAAAATGAAAAAGGGGAACGATTGATAGAATTCTGCATTAGAAATAAATTAGTCATAACAAATACACTTTTCAACCATCACAAGAGAAGACGCTACACTTGGAAAGCTCCTGGAGACATGAGAAGAGCACAAATTATATAATGGTAGAGGAAAGACTTAAAAACCAGGTTAAAAGTAGCAGAAACTATCGAGGTGCAGATATTGCTAGTGATCATACTTTAGTCATGATGCATGCGGAACTTAAATATAAGAAAATCATTAAAAGGAAGGCTGAGTATTTACAGGTGACAAAACTTAAAACACCAAGTATTAGAGAAGATTTTCAAAGAAGAATAGTCGAAATAGTAGAAAGAAATAATGACATACTAAACAACCAATAGAAAGTAAATGGGGAACCATGAAAGAGGAAATATTGAAAACTGCTGAAAAACGAAAATGAAACCAAAAGGGAAGCATGGATAAGTGAAGAAGTGGTAGAAATGATAACTGAAAGAAGAAAGCTAAAAAACAGCACAAGTGAAGAAGGAAAACAAGAATATAAAAGACTAAGAAATGAAATTAACAGGAAAAGCAGGAGGGACAAAGAAAAATACTCGGGTATTATATGTGACGAAATAGACACAGAACTTAAAGCAAATAATTTGGAAAAAGCATGTAAAGAAATTTTGAAAAGTAAAGAAATGTTTGGAAAGAAAAAAAGGAAGGCATGTAGCATTAAAAATAAAAATGGACAATACAAATATGAAGAGGAAAAGGTGGTAAAGAGGTGGAAAGAATATCTCGAGAGACTTTATGGAGATGAGGAGATGAACGAGAATGTATTAAAGAAAGAAGACCAGTCAGAAGAGGAGTATAAAGGAGACCACATACTAAAATCAGAGTTTCAAAGAGCGTTGAAATATTTAAAGGACAAAAAAGCACCAGGAGTGGATGGAAGATGCGGAGTTGTTAAGCAACTGCGGAGAAAAGGCTGAAGATACAGTGTATAGAATGATACGCAAAATGTATGAAACTGGAGAAGTACCAACTGATTTTACTAAATGCATAATAATTCCAATCCCAAAGGAAGCAAGAGCACAAACTTGTGACCAATTTAGAACATTAAGCCTGACAATACATGCATCTAAAGTTCTTACTCGTATTATCCTTAGAAGAATAGAAAAATATCTTGAGGACTATCTAACTAATGACCAATTCGGATTCAGAAGAGGTATGGGAACAAGAGAGGCCATATTAACTTTAAGGCAAATAATTGAAAAAAGGAATAGAAAAAGAAAGACAACATAGCTATTTAGAGAAAGCTTTTGGTAACGTGAATTGGAATATTATGTTCAAATTGCTAAAGAAGGAATCTTACAGAGATATACGAATAATACATAGTTTATATAAAAATTAAAAGGGAATAATAAGATCTGGTAATAACCAGGAAGAGGTTGAAATAAAGAAAGAACCAAGACAAGGATGCTCACTATCTTATTTAATTTGTATGTCCAAGAAGCAATAAACAGGATAAGAGAAGAGATTCAAGTTGGAATAAACAGACAGGGGAAAAGATTGACATGCTAAAATTCGCAGATGACATTGCTATAACAACAGAAAATATGGAAGATCTACAAAATATACTTCACGTAATGAATAACGTCATGAAAACTGAATTTAACATGAAGATGATTAGAAAGAAAACGAAAATACTCGAATGCAGTCGGAACCAGGGAGATCAAAGAAGAGTACCAATAATAAGTATTGAGAGTAAAAGAATACAACAAGTAAAGGAGTATAAGTGCCTGGGAAGTCTGATACCATGTGATGGAACTAGTAAAGGAAAAATACGAAGCAGAATTAATCAAGCAAAAAGCGCCTTCAACGGAAAGAAGAATCTATTTACATCCAGAAATATAGACCTAAAGATAAGGAAAAAACTATTGAAGACGTACGTGTGGAGTGTGGCCTTATATGACAGCGATACACGGACAATAGGAAAGCCAGAAGAGAAGAAGTTGATGGCTTTTGAAGCCTGGTGCTGGAGAAGAATTCTTAAGATCAGTTCGGTAGAACATATAACGAATGAAGAGGTATTCAGAAGAATAGGAGAAAGTAGAAGCATTATGAGGAGCCTAAAAACAAGAAGAGCAAATATGATAGGACCTAATCTTAGACATAATGGAATACTAGCAAGAGTCATCGAAGGGATGATAGAAGGGAGAAACGCAAGAGGTAGACCACCACTCGCATACATCACACAGATAATGACAGACACTAACACAACATCATATTACGAATTGAAGAGGAAGGCGGAGAATAGAGAAGAATGGCGAGTTGCTGCAAACCAGCCTAGGGACTGCTAACTGAAGAAGAAGGTAAGTAACAACTCCGTTCCCAACTGACGACATTACAAATAACACATTGACAACAAACATGTCTTATTATAAAAACAGTAATGGTACACAAATGAATTTCATCTTCAAAAAGAGAAAAAAGATTATGCCAGTTCCAGCTGAAACTGCTTACTTCTTATAAAAGGCACCTCAAGATGATCACCTGTTACTCCGTGTATCGTCACTTGGGGTACTGGTTTAAAAGGCGAACTTTGTAGTAAAACCCCAGTGGGGCCAGAAAAATTTGTAGCTTTTAACATTAATGTCCCAGTTTAGCCGTGACTACTGAAAAGCAAACCCTCCTTCCTCTATACATCTCCTGCTCGTATCAACAACTATTACTAACATCTCCACGTGGGCCAAGTTGTTGATAAACCCAGCTAAGCGGTTCACCTACTAACAATAACCTACCACCAAACTCCTAACTTCTATCGCTCCATGTAGATAAGTTTCAATAGCACTTTTACAAAAACTATAATGGAATGGAATAATAAAACTCAATTGACAGAGTGTGGTCCAACTACCCACTAGCAGTTCTCACTTTAAAAACCACCGATCGTATTATATACGTAAATATATCAAGTGTGTAATATTTTTGTTTTCTTTCCTGCTTAGATATAAACTATTAAAATTTCAGTATTTGCATGAGATAATTTTTCAAATCGAACGAGGAGAGAAATAGTTCCAAAGAAACTTGTTACTAAGCTCACTGTGACACAGTGTGTCGTATAGAGTGGTGACCATGTGCGCATTTATAGGAAAAGGAGGCTGGGATAGAAGTCATCTGCAACGACCGCAAACGTGACAAGATTTGTTGCCGCAAAATTTCTACGGTTAAATAAAGTTTTATTTCCCGTGACGAGTGTCCCCGCTCGTCCTTCAGATTTCTTCCGGCGTGACTTCGCTTCCTGCAAAAGAGACACGACATGACAAATAGTCTCTGACGAAAGGCAGTTGACAGATGAGACGAGGTGCGTGTGACAAATGTAACTACCTGGTTCCGGTTTCATTCATTAGTTAATTCAATCGAATATAATTATGTAAAGAGCAGCATATAATAAACAAGTAAATAATATAATGGTCCTCTTTTATTTTAATTGAAATAAATTTTTTAAATAATGTTTGTACATTGTATTCGATTACTTATAATATTCAAAATTTGGGTATTCAATTTTGACGCATGGAAACAATGATTTGAGTAAATGAAAGGAATTGTCACTTTTGGTAGTATATGATTCGTTATGAAACTCCAAGTTGAAGATTTCAGAAATATTTTCATACTCTACTTCGTGCATACCTATACGTAAGTATTTGTGTGTCATCATTTATTGTTTATAATGAATTCATATACACGTGCGCATTGTAGTTGATTTTGTTTCATTAAAGTGATGCCAAAATATGTTTCAAAATGTATCAACAATTCAGAATGAGACGTACAAGCCTACAAGCCTACTAGCCACCAAGCGATAGAAGTATAGGGGTGTGCTGTGTGTGTAGAATGTAGTGTTGGTACACAGGCGGTCACAAGGGTACAGGCAGGGAGCAACTAGATATGGGTAGTTAGTTTCTCAGTGGTCCTGGAAATTGTTAAGCAAACATGTGATCCCAATAAGGAACACTTGTTATGGAAGGAATTGAGTAAAGTAAAGGAAAAGGAAGATCATCGATTGTTCTGGTAATGAATGTATGTATTCAGTTTCAGTATATTTTACTGACTATAAATTGCGGGCAATTATTTGTGCGCCAAGAGTTCACAATTAATAAGGTATTCGAGCGACAACCAAGGAACATTCGTATGAAATACTATCTATATAAATACTGTAACTATGAAAAAGTCAAGTAATTTTATGTTAGATAATACGACACTTTGAATTTCTTAATGTTTTTCTTCTTGGTCTGAGACACACATCTTGGGACAATTTGGTTGCGATATTTGTGTTGAGAATATATTTACTTTTTATGGATAAAAGCTCAATCCTAAACAAATCTATTTAAACCAACTAAGTGTTGATTTCGATTTTTTTTTTTTTTTTTGGGGGCTTTAGGGCTCGTCAACAGCGAGGTCATTAGAGCCCTTAAAACTTGTACAGGTAGGGAAAATGCAGTTACGCACTAGGGAGAGCCAACATGACTCTACCCGCGTGTGGGACTCGCCGAAAGACTCAGCCATACCCACTAAAAACCCTCCTGCATTACAACTCAAAACACAAATTCCAAAATAACGCAATACTTTACTAAAAACATTAAAAAAAAGAAGAGAGAGGAAAATGAAAGATACCCTAGCTCTAATAGCGTCGGGATCGAAAAGAACAAGAGGTGACCAAGGGAGGTCAGAAAAGAGAAAGGAAGGAGCATGGCACAAGTAAGTGGGAGCAATGCCAGACTCAGCTCGCGGCCCCGTGTTCGCCAAACACGTACTTACTAGATGTAAGTCCCCTGGGGGATGTGGATTTCGAATGCACGCAAAATCAAAGAAATGCGAAGCAGCAATATATTTAATTCTCTGCCACTTCATGTGACAGTATACAGAACGCTATATCCTACTTGATTATCACATTATTTTCAATCCACACGAACGATGGAGATGAACAATTGAAAAATTAAGAAGGTTATTTTGAATTCAAAATTGTCCGGCCACAGATACGAGTAAGACCACGTACCTTCAAAAATCGCCGTCCCGCTTTGCAAAATGGTGAGCTCTCTTATCATATTCGACGTAAATGAAGAATTGATTGTTCTCCACCACATATTTTCAAGAACAGCTTCAAAACATGTAATCGAAATGCTTTTAATATTTTTTGTACGCACCTCAGCATTACAAAGAATTCTGCCTATATTTTATTGACTGTAGAATATCATTTCTTATCAACAATTTTGCCTCTTATCCACGTGGCTCAAACACAAGTATCCAATTCTCACAAATCTTTCCCTTCCGCGTCCTCTTTCCATTGTCCCTAGGGCGCCCCCGAATGCACTTGTCGCCCTTCCTCGAAGAGCCGTGACTAATTAGAGAAGGGCGTTTGAGCAGTGTGGTAGAGCACGTCCAGTCTTTCCTTTCCCTTAAAGCTCCCTCTTCCTCCTACATCCTCTTTTCAGGAACCTTCACGTGGCGTCTAGAATTCAGTCCTTGTAACACGGTACTAAAATGTCATCGATATTGTCATTATATCTTACTCACGACTAAAATGACTTTCGTCTTCATCAACATCCATGCTGTTATCGTCACGATTTTCGCTTCTGTAACATTTTATTGAAATAAGAAAATAATTATCGTTATAATATGGAGAACTTTTATTGGTTGGTGCCGACTCAGATAGACCATGTGGTCTGCTCTGACCACACAAAAAGTGTTACACTGTAATAATACTTGGAATAAAGATAAAAATACAAGCGTGATATTAACCTTTACAATTTGGAAGCAATTCTAGGAATCATTCTAGTGTGGCTCCTTGAACAATGAAACCCAGAAAGGCTCAATCAGGATGGCGATTTATTGCGTCATAGAGAAAAGCTTTCATTTTTGTCTATTGGTGCCGTTCTCCAAGCTTCCTTTCTCATGCTCCACCTAGAAAGCACATTTTGACCTGTCATTCGCTGACCTGTAGCGCGTTGCTTCCTTCGCTATTGCAACGCATGAGGATTCAGCGCTCCGACTCAACCTTCACTGCAAAAATCTCCTCGAACACTTCCTACAAAGATCAGCTCAGTAGAAAGCCTCCTCGCATTCATAATGTGTATAAGCATGTGGATTATGTTCACCACATGTGGCGCGGGTGCTGTTCGCAATTTATTTGCGCCACTGGCCCTCCCTAGCAAAGCGCTAGGTGGCGTGGCAACTTGTTTATGGAGGTTCAGTGAGCTCCTGTAGTTGAGTCGTGGCTGAAAAACATCAGCCCGAGATCAACTTAGGTCCTTAATGCTATTCACTCTCTCCCCGTAACTAGAAATCAGTTCTTTTTTCAATTTTCTTTGCCACTAACGTAATGCCTACTCTGTCTGCGACTGTCAATACCTAGTACCAATGTTCACAGAGTAGGAATATTCTGACGGCCGCCGCTCAGCACGGGGGGGTCATCCGAAACCCAACTCCTGAGTCAAACCGATCTCTGTTCGTACTTCTATTCCCATAGCAGTGGAAATTTGCATCTTTCTGTCGAGGGTGCCCCGTTCCGGATTAGTGCTAGGACTTCCCTCTGGGTCGAGAATAATGCTTCAATTGACACGCTCTACACATCTCTTGGATCCGCTCCGCAAAGAGATTAACAACGACACAAGGATTAGTGGTGCGTAATGTGGGTTATTTCTGTATTATATGTCTGGAAATTATTGAAAATCTTATTTGAGTACTCCATAAAGGAAGAAAATTAATTCTTTCTTTGATAGAAAAACTTCTACTCCCTATTGTTTATTCTTAAGTAGGATATAGGTAATTGTTTATATTTACTCAGTTATAGTGAAATATTTACGAAATGTAGTAAGACTTTTTGATAATGAGATTTTGGTGGAAATGCCCATGTAAGGGTCCGTGGTATCGAAGAAATGGTTTCCAAAATCCTGTCTGTCGGACTGTCAGTGCGCAGCAACTATGACTGAATATAATTTAAATTACTTTTATTCATGATATAGATGAGTTTAATTTTATTCACATTTTGTATTAAGAGTAGTAACTTTTGCCGATATACCTGCTCTAGAATATTTGTCAGTTCAATCTGAAAATTATCAAATCACAATTTTAATTTTTTTAAAAATTCTTTAAACAAATAAATTTTAATTCAGAAAAGATAAATGATATTACATCACATCACCGGTATACCTTTCTCAAACTCATACCTCACGTCTTTGTGCTTCATTTTCTTCTTCTGGCATTTCGCACGGAGATGTGTNTCCCCATATGGCGACCAACCAGCCATCCCTTCGTAGAACAAGTGCAATGCATCCCTTGGGAAAATGGGAGCCAAAGAGCCACATGCGAGGGAGGAGAGAAGAAGCGGATAGCAAAAGACAGAAGTCGCACAGTGGGGATTTTCCCGAAGCGAACGTTGGCCAGATGCAACGCAGAGGCTGTGAATACATTGTCCCAGATGCGTCCAAATGTGCACTGACATACCCACTGTCAAACTTTCTGGTGAAGCGAACGTAGGGTAGCATATTTACGTAGCGTGTAGTTATTCCACTAGTCATATTACTCTGTACAGTAAATTTATATTTTGATGCAAGTACATGAGCTTGAGACATCTTGCACACTAGATTCTTTGCTCTACTCTCACCTTGGATTTTTTAGATTTTCCATGGTTATTTTATTCCTCACAGAGCGTAACACGTGTTAAATTGCTCCACGGAAACATAGTCTTCACTCACTATCATTAGGAGTGGTAATGGTATGGTTATATCTATTTGACTATTTTATAAATGACGAGTCATAAAAAATTTCCCCCCAAAACTACCAATACTTTTATTGCAATAGGTACGTCTACTTTTTACTAATCCATTTGCTTTTTACTAATTTTGCCAAATGTATTTAAGGACATAGTACATTACTATTAACGAAGCGAAATTTAAATAAACTATCCGACTTCTCCCACCACCATTTTTGTTGTTAATATTCGATTTATCTCCCTTTCAATTTAGGTAAATAAGTACATTTATGTGCAAAAACCGTGATACAATATTGGATAGTTCCTGAGATATAGCGAAGACCCGAAAAAAAACTCATTTTGTCCAAATTAATTCCTTTAAATCGGAATTCCGAAAAAACTTCTAGAATTTAAATTTAATCCTGTCAAAATTTCTAATTCCAATTTTAAATAGTTTACTCTCTGCATTTATAAATGAGCCAGTCAGTCAATCAGGACATCACACCAACATGATTTCATTAATAAAAACCGACATGACCTCATATAGTTCGTGAGATGTAATGAAAATGATATATGTTGACGCGAATGACCGTAACCTAAAAAAGTTTCTACCCCTTTGCACCCATTAAAATAATACATCGTGAAACTAAAGAATCCGATTGCAGATATTTTAATTATCAATATTTTCATCTAAAAACGATATGTTGTCTCTATTATTTCCTGAAAAGTGATGTATATTGCAATACTGTGGGAAATCATTTACACCCCTTTAAAAGTAAAATTTCGAAAAATTCGTTCTTAGTGAACCTTTAGATTACCAACGCATCATCCCATCAAAACTATCCGGTTCCTATCTCAAGCAAAAATTCAACCTGCGGCTCATCTCAAAGACATCTTCCAATAGGAAGACGGGAGACAACCCGAATGCGGATAATAAAGCAGCCACTGAAGAAACACGTGCCTTTCCAAATAAAGTCATAAATCTGTCTATTCGACCTCCATGAACTAAGTGTCAGCCTTTCTGAGAAAGTTCTGAGCGGATGGGCACAAGTGCACAAAGGGCCCACTTCCTTCCGCCACGTTGCGCCCTGTTACTTTTCCATTCTATCCCCTCTTGTCCACATGGGGGATCGGAGCGCTTTACGAACCTCGTCCACGCCCTTCCACCTCCTCCCCCCGTGCTAAAGGCACCTACGCCTTGGTCCTCAGGACGTCCTGTCTGACCGCCTCAGAGCGGTCCAGAGAAATTCTATATTTCCGTGAAATGGCGATGATGTAAAATATTGTTTTGTCTGCAATAGATATGAAAATTAAGTAATGGCGTTTTCCTATTCATCACAATATGAACTGTATTGATCACGTTGTAATAAGACAAGAAGAGCAAAGCCATCCTATGTGAGCTGAGACAGCGCAGAGGGGTGGAGGCGATCCGCCTCTTCAAGGACGCGAATCGTAAATAAGCTCCTGTAGGGTGATGTTGACAGACGCAGCGGCGAGGCGANGATCCGCCTCTTCAAGGACGCGAATCGTAAATAAGCTCCTGTAGGGTGATGTTGACAGACGCAGCGGCGAGGCGAAAGTACACGTTGTTACAAGTGCACCCAACCATTGTGCACCCAGTCATTCTGGATGACTTTCTTCGCCACCATCACACAGATTTCGGGCTTTCGTATTGCCTTCTGGAAATCAATTGAAACAATTATTTGTGTTTAATTTCAATTATTTTAACCTGATGTGAACAACTCATTAGATTTTAAAGTTTTTAATTTTTAATTACTTCATTTCCGAAGTTAATGTAATTTATTGTTTCTATACTCAAACATACCGATCCCGTAAACTTATTCTTTTCCTCTTCGTCTTTCTCTTTTCCACTTCCTCCTCCAAGAGATTGATCTTATAAAATGGTCTTTCGTAGGAATTATAAACCTTAAAACATCAGAAATACTCATTTTCAGGATTTAAAAAAATTAAGGAAAACGCGTGGGGAATAGCTATTGAGATCTTTGTAGTAAGTCTAAATTAACTTGCTTTTGATGCCCCTTCGTCCATTGCCTTACAAATGTGTTTCTCCCAAAATATGTTCCTTAAAATAATATTTCCTTCTTCCGAAAATTTTCCAATTTTGCTTGTCTCGAATCCTCTCGTAGTCCTCTTAATGGAGTAAAACATTTGGGTGAGTAGTGAGTACAGTATTTCAATGAGCATTAGTAAAAGTACAGATTTGTTTTGAGTAAATTTATCAGAAATAACAATAAATACAAATAGTTTTAATGACGCACATAGGGAGTAAATCAACAGTTGTCCTAGTGAATAATTTCTTATTGTGTAAACGATTAACATTTATGAATCAACAAATGAAATTCTGAATATAATTTACTACATTTCGAGAAGTGTCAGTTTCTCGCTGTTTTGATCTTTTTAAGTTTTTTCTATTATTATTGGGGTTAATCTTTTTAAGTACTAGGTTTTGTATGGATAGCATTAAGTGCAGACGATCACAAACTCTCAATCGAATGAATTACTGTAAACAGAGGAAACAAGGTAAATACAGCCATTCCCAAGCACTTGTCACTGCATTGAATCAAGGGCCGATGCGAGCGAGCGTTTGACCTGAGACCGTGTCCTATTCAAGCGACGGGGACGACACTCGGTACTCGCTACCAAAACAAGCGAAGAGCGGTCGGCGTCACATAATGGAGGCACAACATTCCGAAAACTATCAAAGCACTGCGTCTCGTTGAGACAAATATCTTTGCGGTAGGCAGGCACTTTTATACTGCGTCCATGTCTCATGCTGTTGGAAGAAGCTTTCGAGATTGGGAGTGGTGTTCCGTCTAGCTAGACAAAATGCAAAAAAGTGAGAGAGAAAAAAACAAGTAATTAAAACGCGATGTGCTGGAAAAAAGTTGTTTCTAAAATGTCTATAAAATATATTACATCAACAATGAAAACAATGTAGCGCAATATGTCACTCAATGCTGATGAATTGGATTTAGAAAGACGGACCAACTGTATACAAAATACGGAATTAACAGGTCCCATACCAACACAGAATGGTAAAGAGTCGATGACAATGAAATAGGAAAGCTAAGGCAGCTGAATGCTGAAGAGAAGTAATCCGAACTCTGGAGTACAGCAAATATTTCAGATTCTGCTGCAAAATGAGAACAAGAATGTTGTCACATTTTTGTTGAACGATTTTAAAATATTATCACACTTCATAGTATTCGTCTGCCAGTGGATCGTGCTAAATCAATGAGCCAATTTCCACTAGAAGTCTGAAGCTAATGTTGGAATTCAATTGTACAGTTTTACACCTTAATATTGGACTATGTAAACTCGCTGCAGCAGCGCTGGATTTATCACTAGGCCCACTAGACCTGGGTCTAGGGGCGCACGGTGCCAGGGGGCGCACGCTGAAAAAAAAGTTATTGTTTAAACAACAACAACAAAAATATTTATGGTAAGTTGAAAAAAGTCGGTATGTAGTTTTTAAATAAAAAAGTTTATTATTAATTCAATAATTATGTTTAATTATATTTAATAACATATATTTTCTCGTTGGGGCTTCATATATATTCTTCCAGAAATTCTTCTCCCCCACGTATAAGTTTTGTTTGAAAATTTCTTTAACACATTCGACAGCTAATCCCATCAGAGTGAACTTTATACATGCTCAGAAATGAAAAAGATAAGGTTATTGAACCGGTAATATTTAATATTGGTTTATCAGACAAAACGAGAGTAATAGTGTATTTTTTAAGGACATCATTCATTTTGCCTCTTAACAAATGATATTATAATATTTATTAAATCACGTCTTTTTTCTTATTTTCGCTGTTTTAAAGTGTGAAGTACAGTACGTTCCTTTTCAATATTGTTACATGAGTAAACTTATTATTAAACTTATTTTACAAACTCTGATATTCATATTTGAAAAAAAAAACTTCAATATTTAATTTAAATATCAGTTTAATTTTAACATATCAATAATATATAATGCAGGGTTGATATCTATCGAAGAGATTAATAAACTTATTTCCAATGCGCTGTTGGGCTATTTAATTCACTTAATACTCCCAAAATAAAATAAAAATTAAATTATTTTCATAAGTGATATTATTATGCAATAAAATTAAAATTGACATCATAAAAATTATTTTTTTGAGAAAAATTACCTGATCGACCCCCCCCCCTCGCAGTTGTACGAAAAGGGGCGGCAAAATCTCTTGGTCCTAGGGGCGCCCAAACTTCAAATCCGGCCCTACTCTCCAGGCTGAAATTACTGTGAACTGTTCACCGAAACCCCCGTGCTCACCGTCGGTATCCTTCCGACACACTTCAACTCCCCATCCCCTCATTCTACCCCTAACTATCTCTTTTTCAATTTCATCCTTTCATCTCTATATCATCTTTCTATCAATAAACCCAACATAACTCCCACCATTTTACCATTTTATCCTTTTATCATTACCTCATTCCTATCTTAACTTCCACTTTTCCCCGCTAATGAGTGCCTAAGTCGCCGGTTTCCGGCGGACATGGCACTCGCATTCTATGTTTCAGTGGGACTTGTTACAATTTAAGCCGTGCAGCCCATCCACGATGAGCACCATCTGGTGCAGGCGCGGAACAATGATGCCACACCCTCGAGATGTTCTACGGAGGTCAGACTCTTTTAAGTATTACAAACGCACATTAGCGGCCTTCATTATCCATATTCTAACGGAATAATTAGCAAAAAGATTTAGCTATCGTACTTAAAATTTAGAGTGTTTGAATGAATGTTTGATTGAATGCAAAAATAGAAGCTCTTTGTGGTATCGCCAGAACTTATATTTTTAACATAATGAACCAACATTTCGTTCATTCTCAGATAACCAAGAATACCGCGAATAGTTGGAAGACAATAGAACAAATTGATGCCTAAATATAGAGCTAGGTATAAATTATATAATAGTCGAAAACTGTGACACAAATCACCACCTGTAACCTCGTGGAAATATGCAAGTCCATATTATAAAATTTAAACTGTAAGTTAATCCTATAATGCAAAGCGAGCAATAGTTCTGTGGATAGCGCAGGAGCAGCTCTCTTCTCATGTCCCAAGGAAAATCTAGAACCGATCGCACAATGCACATTTTGTCTCGTTGGTTGTTTATTGCATAGATAATGACCGCTGGAGGCAGTTCGACGACTCACGTTAACGAAATAGAGTAATTATTGACATCAAAAGTAAGTATATTACACGAATTCTTCAGGTAAGAACAATAATTTACTTGATGTAAAATCACTGCACTTATATATAAACTCACGTAGTGGTATAAAATTACAGTACTAATACGTTTTTTCGTAATTTTACAATAAAAATACTGAAGAAAATACTAACATTGTAAATATCTCACGGAGGAATAATTTATAGCCTCCATTTTCAGCATTGCGTGCGTAGTGCTTCATTAACAAACTTCTTACTTTCGGGTTTATTATTATTTCCGCAGGACCTGTAAGTTCTCCATGGTGATGAAAATAGTAGGCTTTTAATTCTGGTGAGTTTGAGGTGTCGATGTTTATTCCAAAACATTCACTGAAAATAATTATTTTCACGTTCATTACGAATGATCACGCAAATCCTATTCATTGACATATATATATATATATATATATATATATATATATATATATATATATA
>NNCF01127298.1:348870-389970 GCA_002313205.1 Laupala kohalensis
ATATATATATATATATATATATATATATATATATATATATATATATATATATATATACACTCTACCTTATCCTGTTATCCTATAAATAGTTTCAATTGTCCGCAAAAACGTTCGTCTCATTGACCTTGGGTAACATTCAACAAAGAATTTGTTGAATCAATAATATTTTTCATTAAAAAATTCATTCATCGTTCAAATACAAATTACCAACACTTAAATAATTTGATCAATATTTAATTCTAAGCGTAACAAGGATAGTTCACAAGAGAAGAGTTGAACACGATCTCGGTAAACTTATTTTGTGTGGACTTCTTGAAGGATCGATATTTTTTATATGTTCTTGTATCTGTAAATGGAAAATAGCGTGCTATTAAAGCTTGTCTACATGGAGCGATAGTAGGTAGGAGTTGGGTGGTAGGTTAACTGGGTTTACTTACAACTTGGCCCACGTGGAAGGGTTAGTAGAAGTAGTTAGTAATAGTTAGAGTTATTGATACTAGGAGGAGCTGGACAGAGGAAGGAAGGTTTGCATTTCAGTAGTCACAGCTATATGAACTGGAACATTAATGTGGAAAGCTACAAATTATCTGGTCCTGTCGGGAATCGAACCCAGGACGTCTTGGTGATGAGCGACATCACTACCACCTGCACCACCGGTGGGGCGAGGACACATTAAGTAAATCTAATCGTGTAACTCCTTTTTGAACGCTCAAGGTCACCGAGCGTCTTCCTCCGTCAGCCATAGCACTGGCCTCCGCCTTCGCAAGGCCGCGGCCTTCTTGCTTCTATTGCCAGCCAGCTGTCTGCGAATAACAATAATTACTTCTCTCATTTGGGCGTGACGAATGATTGTAAATTACGCGGTTTGAGGTTATTCAGGAAAATAGACTCCAATGATTCAGCTGGAAAACTTTGATTTTAGTCCTAAAATAAAAAGCCATGGAACGTATTTGCATGTTCTCGTCCACGATTATATAAACGTCCCCTCTTTCCACCTACTTAGGGAAGCGTAGGGTATTTCAATTGACAGACGTGGTGGCACATCAGGGATAAGAGGAAGAAAAGAAGCGTGGTGCTCTGTGAGTGAACCAGAGGCACAGAGGTTCATGGTATTTATTTTAGGGGATGAGGTACTTGTTCTTCCGGTGGGGGCTTCTTCCGGGGAAACCAGTCATTTTTTGCTTAATCTTTTTGAAGGATTAGAATAACTTCGAATGAACCAAAATGCTGTAACCTTATATTCCATTGTTGCATATTGGACGTAGGAGTAAAGGACAATCAGAATCGGGAGGATGAGCAACAGCTGCAGGTTCGTTTCTCTTGCGCCGCCACTACTACTATCGTCAACTTATACCTAAATGAAGATACATTCCTTCTATAATAGTAATATTCCCAAAAATTTGCATTTCATCACGCTGCTGACCTGAAAAATACCTATTTCCTTATTTAAATTCTTAAGTATTAATTGTATTTACTCTAGACTACAACTAAGTTTTATTTCCTTCTCGCAGAACGTCAGAAAATGAAGTTTGAGGAAAGGGCTTTAGCACTCCCTCCTCCACGTCTTGTGGATGCACCCCTGAAGCAAACTGCGTGGACCCTTGCACCCGGATGAGGACAGTAGATTAATTCTCCTTCTCCGAACAACGCAGCAAATAAAGAATATGTCAATATAAAAAAGTCATTCCTTAAAAAAACATGACCTTGCTAACTATGCTTTCTAGAGCGTCCGTTGCATTTATTTACATGCTTATCAATATTTATGATACTTCTTTTGAACAGTATTAGTGATACTTATTATTAACATTTACATTACTTATTTATTGCGTGTACATATAATGATTTGACCCCTATATACATTTTCATATGTACGTACATACTTACAACATATTCGCCGAATACAGATAATTCCCGAAGGATTGACTTGGGATTGACCTGGGGAGACCTTAATTAAATATATGTGGAGGAGACTCTTTAACATGCAAACAAGCTACGAGGCACGGGAAATGAAAGTAATCCTCTAGAAAAGATGCAACAATGTTTTCTAATGCAACGGCAAAAATATGTTCTCTAATGATGCTGTTCCTTTCCTGAAAGAAGAGTATGTGCTGTGTCATGTGTAGTGTTTTTTTCTTCTTTGTGAACCGGTGTTTTGGGTGCCTTCCCAACTTCCCTTTCCTCATGGTCGCCATCAGTAGCGCATGCATCCCATGCAGATGTGACGACGGGCTTCGACTGCGCGTCGCGTCGGCATATGGCACACAAGGGTGCGGCGGCGACGGCAGCAGCAGTGCAGACCCGACAGCATTCGTTGTTCGATTTTTGTGTTCCGCCACCGTTCGCCGCGCAAGCTGCCGCTGCTCAGCAAACGCAGGCAGGCAGGCAGGCAGGCAGGCAGGCAAGCGGTGGCAACGGCGGCGGTGGCATCTGCAGCGAGGTATGTGCGCATGTGGGTTGCCGGTTTTGTACACATTGTGTGAGAGCGGCGCGGCGCCGGGCGTGGTCCGCAGCTGGGCGCGAGCGACCCTGTGCCACTGCCGACGTCCTATGACGTGCTCCGTGGGAACCCTCGTAGTGGTCGTGGTGGTTGGAGTAGATGGCGTCAGTCGTAACGTAAAAAGGTGGCGAGAGGTGTTCTGCGATTCAATCAGTTGTTTGGGAACTGAAGCTCGCCGTCTAGTTGAGAAGGCAGAGATTTTAAGTACTTCATGAAGGTTGTTGAAGTTATAGTGGAAAAGAGATGAAGAAAGATTTTATTTGAACCACTTACCCAACTATTGACGATAAAAACATATTACATCCAATTTTACGAAAAATATGAAATCATACAATATTTCATTCAAGAGGAAAGAAATGAGGGCATCTTCTTAACCCCACGAATGTTTTTGTTTAAAAGTTAAAGACGTATATTGTGCGACGTCTATTGAACGATACTTGTGAATTTCCAAATAAATGTTAAGAAAGAGATAAGAACATGTAATATCGCTCATGGACTGCAAAAGTGGCACAACTAAAAAAATGAGATGTACCAGTATTGTTGGTGGAAAGAACGAATTTTTTTCACATTGAGACCTGTACTTAGTCCAATAATTGTATTTTTTGAGTTGTGCCACAATTGTAGCCCATGTTGAAGGTTTATTATGTATTTGATATGAAGAATTTTAATCAACTGGAGTGAAACTGAGTATACACGGATTTACTTTAAATATTTTAAATATTTAATATATATATATATAATGTTAGAGATCTGTCAACTGATTAGTATAGTTAGAATCTTGTACGTTTGAACGTAAACAATGTCGCCTTGTCGCTTAAGCAATCCGCGAAAACATTATCTTGTAATTAGTCATCCTCCAATTTAACCCTCCCTCCCCCTTTCTTCAACTCATCCCGCATCACTGCTACAACCCGTCTTATTTAAAAGCTCCTCACAAGTCGCATGTAAACCAACAGTGGCCCAGCCGCTACGAGGGGCGGTGGTGTTTCTGGTCGTGCCCTCCCTTACCCCTATTTCGAGATTGAAGGGAAGGAGGAGGGCAGAGGCCGGTGTGCAGCCGTGAGCACGCGGCGGCGCATGTGTGCAGTCGGCGAAGGTTCCCCGGCGAACGAAGGCGGGATTGCGGTCAGGGTTGACACTGCTGCGATTAGAGTGGGCTTGCCGAATTAAAGGTCGGCGATCGGAAAGGTTTCCTTCCTTTAGAAACAGTGAACTTAGTAAGATTAAATGATGAACGTTTATTCAATATTCGGTGTTAAGAGTTTTATATATAATATTCTCATATTACACAATAAAATTGCGTAAATATTTTTCATGCATTGACATGAATATTTTTGCAAGACCTTTGTGTTGTCGTTATATACTATTATTAATCAGGAGAAAAGAATCGACATCTACTATTTTGCCAACTGTAATATGATATTACACTTGGTCATAAAAATGAGATAATATACTGTCTTCAAGACGGTGACTACTGAACTATTTTCAGAATTATTTTATTCAAAATACATTATAAATAAGTTATTTTGATTTTCTACAACAAGAATATACATTTAAAAAATGTTTACTCCAGGAATGACAGTAAAATGGTGTCGATGAATGTTCAAGTATTTTGGTTTATTACATATATTTCATTAATAGTTGAGAAATTGTCCCAAATATGCCTTCATAAGAACGTTTAAGGAGGGTTTGTAGTTTTATTGGCAATATTTATCAAATACATGTAATTTCCAACATCACTCGAAGACGCGAAAAGATCATAATAACAAAGGTGCGAAAACAATATTTTTAGTTGTTTCAAATATGTTTCTTTTTTCTTGCTCGAATTTGATAGCACCGAAATAATTGTTTTTTGTACAAAAGCGACGAGTTGATTTTTTAATTGTAGTATTTGTAAATGGGAAATGTAGAGTGCTATTGAAACTTATCGAGATGGGGCGATATATGGGGGGTAGGTCTTTTGTTAGTAGATGGGTCGGTTAGCTGGGTTTAAAAACAACTTAGCCCAAGTGCAGGTGTTAGTAGGAGTAATTAGCAATAGAAAGAGTTATTGATACTAGGTGTAGTAGTAGGTGGATAGAAGAATGAGGGTTCGCTTTTCAATTGTCACAGCAATATGAACTGGGAAAGTGAAGTGAAAAACTACAAGTATTTTTGGCTCCTCCGGGAATTGAACCCTCAGGGACTCAGTGGTGAGCAAGCATGCCAACCTGAGCCACCGGAGGGGTGGGTTGATTTGAGTACTGAAGTTTTACAGAATATTGCAGTTAAATCACAGTTTAATATCATATGACATAAGGCTGTGTTAAAATATGTCACATGGCGTAGGATATTCACATTTTCCAGTACCATTGTGAACACAGATTTCTCTGTCCTTTTCCTCTCTTCCACATGTTCCATTATCGAAATACATCCATTTCCCAAAAATATTATGTTTTGAGTATGGGTCCTAAGGCTTTTTTTCTCATTTCAATTTTTAATTTTATATTTCTCAACCAATGGTTCATCATCAATTCATTACTCCTTTGCAACAATTGTTTCTTGGAGAGTCTTAATGTAAATAGGTAACAAAATGAAATACATGATCTCATTTACATTTACATTTGGTTCGATCGTGAAATTAAGTGAGTGTGAAAGTTATATTGCGCCATTGATATTAATTGACCAAAATGATCTACCATTCCTTTTATTCTGAGATTGAGTTCCCTACCCTCGTGAGTTAGTGTCGAATCCATTTCCTCGTTGGCAGCTGTTGAGTGGTATGTTCCCACGGCGCGGCGTCGCGTCGTTGCTGTTTGTTGCAGCCGGCCAGCAGCATGGCACGGCGACCGTCGCGTACTCGAAGGGCACCCGCCTGCTGCCTGCTGCCTGCTGCCTGCTGCCACCTCCCCTTCCCTTCTAACACGCACGCACACCGGTCGACGCCTCACGTGTTCACACCCTGTCCCCTGGCTGCATATTTCGAAGGTTAGAGGGTGAGAGAAATATTGGAGTGATTACAGGATTTCTGCAGAATGAGATTTATTCACGAAAATATTTTGTTTTTAGATTCTATATAATAACTATATAATATTTGACAAATATTGTCTACGGAACATTTGAGTCATGTCACAAAATTGGAGGTGTTCCTAAATAATTATCTGTTTTAAAATCAAACAATATACTTTCACATCGGAAATAGACTGGGCTGTCAAGTATATTTTACTAAAAGAACTATATTTTTGACCGAAAAATCATTATTTAATGGTTGAAAAATATAAACAACATCGAGGATTTCGTAAAATGTCAAGTTGATGTCAGCTAATAAATGGAACTTTCAAAATTAGATGCAAGCCTTAATTCATATAAGTCAAATCAAAAGGTGGCAGGATTAGTTATTGTTGTTTTTGAAAAAGTTGTACATGTACTATATATGAAAATAGTTAAAATACGATCTGTGTAGACCTATATGAACGCGTGATGAATCTGCCTAAGACGTTTTATGTGTATAAGACATAACGATTCTACTCATAGATAAAAAGTAGATCAAGAGGCGCACTTTGCTGAGGAGCCTTGGGGTAGTGAATAGCATATAGTTCGTTTCTTGAAATACGCTGAGATGGAAAACTAACTTTTCTCAGAGAGTCAGAGCAGAAGTTAAAACAAAATGTACATCAGAACTGAAAAAGTAAATTATTGTGAAATTGATCTTAATAAAATAATTCACTAGCTTGTCAATGTTTACGTTGTATTCTAAACATCTACTGGGTTTGTCAGAATCAGAATTACGAGAGGATTATAGTTGTATGTCAATGATTGTGTGTATTGTATTTTGTTTTTGAGAGCCCAAAATGATTTGAGCTGTACACAATTGACGAACAAGTACATATCAACAAGCCTTAATTATGGTTAGAATATACCCGAAACTTTGGCAAATTAATGAATTATTTTATTTTGACCCAATTTTCAAGCTCATTTCTTTTTCCTTTTATACTATCCAAGATTTCTCTACATAGCACTATCAATTAAGCGTGTCTTTATCTCTCCCCCCCCCCAAATTGAGAAGGGACACGACTAATGAGTATACATGACGAAATTACACCAGTCAAGTGAAGCAAACGTTTTATCACTACTAATTCAAAATTTCATTGATACACTTTTCCAAGTAACTGCTTTTATTGTGACACGGAATTTAAATCCAGTTGACTGATGAGTGCAATGACTAATAATTTTGTTTTCATGGAATCGAATGACAACATCCCACTTTAACTCAAAGAACTGTCTAGCATGCTACAGGGAACAAGATATTAGAATATTCCTATAAACAAAGCTGAAGGCGGAGAGGACAGCTTGAGAAGCCAAGTGTGTAACGCATGTGAATGAAGAAGAGAACACCGGTGATGCACATGGACGTGGGGGTGGCGTACAAGCGTCGCGGGTGGCGGCCAGGCGCTGACGCACGACGACAACAGTGAGAACCTACGAGTCAGTCGACTTCTTCCTCCTGCGACAGAAATGTTACCACTACACTAGACATTAACTACTGTTTTTTTATCGCTTCAAACAAACTGTTACATCTACTTCAGATTTTGGGAAACACTCCGACACAATTAAGCCACTAGTGGGAAGGATTTGGAGTTAAATAATATTCCTAAGATTCAGAACGTTCGAGTATTTCCATATTTTTACGGAGGACTGACTCATTTATCCGATGGTGTCTGCGCGTTTTTTATATTTTTTATTAAGTGAAACCTCTGTTAATTTCTATGCTGTGTACCATGAAACGCACGTCGTCGTTCACTTGTTCAATTGTCAATTAAAACTACCATTTCATCCTTACATTTTTTTTAAACATACGAACGCGTATGACAACATTGTTATAATATTTGCTTTTATTGATTCGTTAATGGGCTATATAATGTTATCTATTTCTAAATTTACAAGTGATGAAATCTTAATTTTTGAATTAAGTAATCTATTGTGAAAAAAGAGGAATTTCTATCATTTTAGAAACTAAATATTAAGTGTATTGATTAGCAAGCGAAATTTGATCTATTCAGAAATTATACAAAGGAAGGGAAACGACTTTTTGAAAGTAAAATTTCAAAACTTGGTGATATTGAAAAAGAGTCCTTTGATAAACCCACTAATTTGCGACGTAACTAAAAATAATATGATAGCGTAACTCAGTATGTGTTGACCATGAGAGAAAACAAAATGTATTTCAAAGAAAATTTTAATTTCTGAGTACGTTTTTATTTGAAGTATTTTAAACTCAAATTTGATTCAGATGGTAAGTCAGAATTCATTCTGTAGATACAAGAATTAATTGAATCAAATTCATTAATTGTGCGTCATTATGTAATAAAAGTCTTCAAATTTATTTAATATACTTATTTTGTGTCATCAAAGGGAAAAATGTTTGAAATATTCAACATCCGTTGAGGGTTGAGACATTTTAATCACATTGTGATTGAGTGGATAGATAAATAATGTAAAGTACAATAAAGTAAAAGAAGGGGACAATAATAATAATGATGACATTTTTATTGTCAATGAACGTATTCAGTATCATAGAGCAGTTTTCAAAAGTTTACAAAGACAAAATTACGAGTATAATACAAACAAAAGTATTGGAAACCGACAAAAGAACATATAATACAAATTAAATATTTTTAAACAGCTGGAGTAGTAATAAATTTATGAAACAATCACTTATTCATTCCATTTTGTAATGTATCACCTGAACATAACATTTTGTATTTTACTTAATAATAGTAAAATTCAAAAAAAAAAAAAAACTTTATATTTNGTAATTGACGTTCAATAAATATTTAAAAGTGATAAAATATGTCGTTAGACTTGCGCCTATGGAACGAATTGAAAACTAAAATATCTTCCGGAAGAAATACTTTTATCGTTTTTATAAAAGTGAATCTCTACTTGAGGTGAAAGAATATTATATACTTCTATCGCAAAATACGTCACAATAAAAATGAAATGAAGTGGAGATGTACGTTATTACACTGCAATATAATACAATTATTATATATTTAAAAGTCAAAACAGACATTTTTGAACTCTTTTCCCCTGAAATTATTTGGAGTGCACTTAGAAAGAATGTACTTGTTCATCCTTTACAATGCACGAGCAATTGTTCTGCGGAGAGAAATCTACGCCAAGAATAGCAGGCAACGCATTGTATTTCATTAGTGGAGCAACTGTTCGATGTCATGCGCGACGAATGCAGTTCGTGCTTCTGAAAACAAAAGTTCACATTCCGGAAGCTTATCTTCACGTTTCGATCCGAAGGACACAAGAGATTCGCTATCTCCTCGTGCAGATGCGTGGACGCGGGGGAATCAGAATCAAAGACTCAAATGAATTTGCTGGCGAGTTTCATAATATGCATTTTTAATCAAACACACCACTGTGCATATTGTATTAAATATCATAAAATTTACACGTGTCAGATCTGCCTGATAATTTGAAGGATTACTGCTGAAAATAGTAAATAAACACGAATTTGTGTTAATCACTGAAACTTTCTCTCTCTCTTTTTTTTTCTTTTTTTTTTGACGTAGGTCCTCCTCATTATGAAGTACCCAGGTTTAGGTATTCGAGAGGGTACCAAATACACAGAGTATACGTTTTTGCACATATTTTGTTTCTGCTAATTGCATTCACCCTTTTGTTCAATCATGTAAGATTTATCCTTAGACAAAACATTTGTGGGTTAATATACGACAATTACTACATGGAAGACTTAAAAAAGATTCGTAAAACCCAATTTGTTTTTTCGGAGAATTTGGAAAGCCATATACAGTGGAGGGGATAATCGTAAATTTCGTGATTTTTAAAATAATTGTCTTATCAAACACAAATATTTAATATAAAATCTAAGATTATCTATTATGGTATATGAGCAATATTCTTTGCGAAATTATTAGTTATGCTCATGCAAAATAAACTCTCATAAATAATTGGGTAAATCATGCGCTTTGTGCTGAACCGCTGAGAAACGAAGCTATTGAAACCAGAGTGCATAGCGGAAACAAAATTTGGTGTTCTAGTCCATCTGATGAATTTCTCCCGGGGCCAATGGGTGTTGCGACCGGGTGCTCGCCGGCATTGAGGGACGCGCAGACTTGCATACCGGAAACACACTCGCCCGTATAATAGTGAGCTCCAGCCGTTCATAGACTGGAAGCAACCAGAACAAATGGAACAGGAAGAGTACCTACCTTTCGGATACAGAAGCGTTTTTTTTTCTCCTCTCAATGATGGTTACCGGTTTCCATGATCGGCAATGACGTTGAATATAATAAACCCAATCTTTGTTTAGCAATAATATTTACAATACTCGGTACATGTGAACAATTATTTATGATAAAATTGAAAATATTCTTCAGTAATTAAGATTAAATTGAAAATACTCTTCTATTGATGCATAGTTTGGTAATTTAATTAATGGAAAAACATTCTACTCAAGTTACGTCGAATGAAAATGGGAGACGGGACCGGGGTTCGAACCCGGGACCTTGAGCTCAGCGCGCTCATGCGCCTACCGACTGCGCCATCCCGTTCGCCACCCGGNACGGGATGGCGCAGTCGGTAGGCGATGAGCGCGCTGAGCTCAAGGTCCCGGGTTCGAACCCCGGTCCCGTCTCCCATTTTCATTCGACGTAACATGATTAATCTGTTACCTGGCGGTGAGGTTCACCGTAATCTAAGAGATTTCTATGTTTATTCTACTCAAGTCAATTTCATACAAAGTTTATCTTAGAACAGTTTCTAAAGAATATTTTTGGCGCGCAAATACTAAAATAATGAAATTTTTGTTAATGAAGCAGAAATCAAAAAGAAAATGCGTATTAAAAATCCATAGGAAATCATCTTTTCCACTTGTTTCTTGTGTACTATTATGGCTATCTGATATTAACTTCACAATCTGATATTATGGAAGATCCAAATATTTTATTCTGAGTTTTGGCATTTTGTAAACGTGCAGCATGGTAAATAAACAGAGTGCTTCAGTAAAAATGAACATCTCAAATATCTTCTAAACAATTAAAAATATCGAAATGCTATTTCCACTTTTAAAATCGTAACATGAGGCTAATCATTTGACAAAATGAAATGATCAATAGCTTTTGCTACAGAGATTTGCTGCTGAACTTTCAATGGTTTTACAAATGGAAATATGTAGTTTTTTCAGCATTTCTTTTTCAGTATTTATTGGATTAGAATGAATACCAGCAGGGGAACGCATCGCAAATTATTAAATATTTGGTATACGAATAAGGAAGACAGGACGCTATGCAGGCAGCGACGGAGGACCTCTCCCAGACGGGAGGCGACGTCATTCTCTGAACCATACTTTATATCAGGATTTAATGTTTAATTAGTAACTATACAGTTTCCCTGTTCCATTAATGTTATTTCTTTGAGTTCATCTTTTCAGGGGATTTTAAAAATTTATAGTAACGTTTGAAAAATCAATAAAAATGTCAATTTCTCTACAGGTAAAGATGTTACCAATTATTAAAACACGTCAAGTGTTTAGCACCATGTTACGACTTCTCTTAGTCAAAACTACACTTCCCTATTTTATTCGTTAAAGAAATAGTTAAGATATTTGCTCTTATTGATTCACCCGGAAGGTATCCACGATGCTTGTATTTCATCAATTTCAATGGGGACATGTAAATATATTCCATTACCCCAATCACATAGCCTTGAATTACATATTAGTACACTTGTCAGACTTATCATTTTAAAAAACGTACTTCTTTCTCACTCCAAATCTCTCACTTTATTGCGAATTTCGCTCTCTGTGTTGTATAATTTTTGTAGCAATCAGTGATTCATTGACAATACGTGGATAAGGTTGTGTATAAACTTATAATGACGACTATTAACCCAATTTTATTCTTCGCAAAACCTATAATAATTATGTAGTACACCTCGATAGATTTTATCGACCGATGCCACGAAAGTTTTTCTGGTATAGCCAACAGCAGAGGCTGCCAAATGATTGTGTCACACAGACCACTTAAATTCTGAAGACCACCAAGTCAATTTAAAAAATGAATACCTTTGTCAAATGATGGTTACATTAAATTGAATACAAATGTGCACATGTTGAATGCCAAATGACATGCACATTTTTAACATGACACAACTAAAATGCTTTTTAACCATAAAAAATTGCAATTACTTATTTAATCTAACAAATTTTCTCAATTGATGAAACCTTAAGAGGCTGATACATCATTTCAAAATTAGTTCAATTACATCAGAGGAATGTTTTTATTTTCCTATTTGTTTCCTGTTCCGCAAATATGATTCGAAGAAATTTTACAAAGTAATAATTATGACATTGTTTAATTTTCCTTTTCATGAATAGATATATTATAAAAATATATCATAATTATTTTGTCAATTATTTGATTCAGAAATTGAGCAAAGAATGAAAACACTAATCTGGATATTATACTTAATAATATTCGGCTTATTTCTTCTGTACATACATGTATCTAATTTACATCACTCTGAAGTGGATGAAGGACACTCAAAACATTTTTAAATGAACTATTTTCTTTTTCTTCTAATTGACCAGAAAGAGATATTACAGTAACTTAACTTCACTTTTAATTGAAGTATATTTTTATTTTTTACTTAGCTTCAACCATTAACATTAAAGAGATGTTCAATTCATGAGTAAGTTTCACTGTTTTTTATATAACTTATGAATAAGATACTACGTAATCAAATGCCATTTTGGAATGCCCACCACTGAAAATATTTCCTGGAGTTCCTGTATCGAAGAGATCTATTACACTGAATTCTTTATTTGAAACAACTTTTAGAACATTATTCTTTTCTCTTACCAAATATTGATTACTTTAGAAATCTGAAGATTCAACGATTACAAAGAGACATTATGATCTGAAACCATGAGTGGTGTGACAACGCAGAACGTGCGTTTGGGAGCGGAGAGAGTGAAGGAATAGTTAATGCTGAGTATTAACACGAGATAGAGGTAACAATAGCCTTGTACACGAACTAAGCAGCCCCTATGTTATACAATAATTGAAAAAAGTCAACGCAGTAGAGTTTGCTGTCACTTCACGTCGCTTTTCACAACATCTATCGTGATCACAAAAATTGTAATTCTCAACATTAGTTACCTTCATGAGTCAAAGACATTTTTACCTTATCACCTATATCAGAAACAACAAACAGTTATCCCCATGTAACAGTAAAGAACATAATTATCACGTCCCCTGCATAGTTCATAACTTTTTGTACCATCCCTCTTCCCATATTTTGTTAAAGCTGTATCTGTCCCATCAAAACGACAGTTGCCACAATGAAATGTTAATTCTCAACAGTATGTGAAAATAATGAATATTTCTACGAACCTGAAAATAATAAACGCCTCCTCTGTTTGCACAAATTGAGTTGAAAACTCAGCAGCTGCAGGTCTCCAAACGCAAAGGACGATCCGCAGTCATTATCTGGCATGACAGCAGTTGGGAGCCCGAACTACGCGGCATAAGGTTCCATAGCAACGCGGGCGCCTATGAGCTTTCACAATGAATAAATAGCAGATGCGAAAATGCAGCTGATATACTGGAGGATTCATATTCATATGGCCCTATTCACAGGGACTTTGTGTCGTGTCTCGTAGATATGGCTTTTGAGGGGACACTCGAATACTTAATGAAATTGCTATTTGTGTTATTACACGTTTACTAAGAACAAATACAACATGCAAGTAATAGGAGAAACAAGCAATGAATTCAAAAATCAACATTATTTAACATTTCGATAAAAAGTGAAACTCAGATCGTAATGTCTCAAAACATTGCATATTCCAATACTCAGTTTGACTTTATGGTCAATGCTTCAAAGAGTTAAATTTCGCATATTAGTGGAAAGGAAAGGTAACAAGAAGAAAATAAAAATGTATGAGATAGAAATTGAAAAAAATTGAAATAAAAGTTTTCAAAAATATCTTTTAACGTGTAGGTAATTCTATCTTTAAACTAATTCTACTTTTCTACTATTTTTTTATCTTCAAACATGTACAAGAGTAAAATACTAAACAATTTACTGTAACTACATACATTCTCGGAATAAGAAAGAGTGGCTTGAAATCTAATCAGGTCGCGCATCTAGAGTAAAAAAATTTTGAAACAAAAATGTACCAAATTGGAGAAAAGTGGGTGCAATATAATTATGTGTATTCCTGATGTCTTAAGTGTATTGTCGTAAACATTTAAGTACTTTAGACATTTTTTTTCGACATTAAACGATTTGTACTATAGTAATACATATACTAATACAATATTATAGATTATGCTTTTTGATATTGATTAATATTTAGATAAGGACTGAACTTTGTATGAAACATGCTCGTAATATCTAAAAATGTATCTAGTAATTCTCTGGACATAACATTAATTTTCCAAGATACGCTATGATGTATTCACTGTATAATTTGTTTGTTTCACATGGTTCCAGTGTTTCCGTTACCTTTTGATGTTCCCTCTGTATATTATGATATCTAAAAGCAATATAAAAAAAATTAAAGACAAAATACGAGAATAAAGAATGGCGTTATCAATTGATTAAAAAACTGTTGAGTTGGGGTTTAATTTTGCTTTAACTCCTTCAAATGAGATAAAATATTGTTGAGATTAAAATTCTAAAAATCCAATTCATTTTAAATGCAGATTGGAAAACGTGTACCCCATATTTATATTCGAGTCCTATCTCTGTTCTACTAAATCTCATATCCCTAAGCTAGCCTCCAGCGATGATTGACCCGTGAGATGAGATATCTCCGTTCTAAATCCTCCATCTCCTATTAGTTAATAAATAATCGCATCAATTATTTATATGTTAATCACTGTCGTGTCTACTTTTGACGAAGCGGCCCCGTCAGTGGTTCGTTATCCAGAGAAATGTTGAACATGGGAAGGGAGATGTAAGGGGTGGGAGGTTTGGTGATGCCAGAAGTCTGTAATCCAGGAAACGAGCGTGCAGACCGACACAAGTTCTTTATTTCTCTCCGTGGTCGTGATAAAACATGCCTGCGAGCCGCCGCCGCAGCGCCGCTACATAGCGGAGTAATTTTCCGCATCGGCGCGTCCACCATTTTGCCCGGTGATTAGCGAGCAGAGTGTTTGATAGATATAGACTTGCCGTTGCACGATAGAGTATTAACGGCTGCTCCGCAGGATATTACTCTCGACACTTCTAAACTATCGGTAATTAATATCGATTTATAAGTGCTCGATGTCAGGTCTTGAATAATCAATCGATTGCGAGACTGTGGACAAAGCAATGTCAGCTGGCGTGATCAGCGAATATTTTTTATTGTTGTATTTGTAAATGGGAAATATAGTGTGCTATTGAAGCTTATATTCATGGAGCGATAGGAGTTAGGAGATGGGTAGTAGGTCATTGTTAGTAGGTGCGCCGGTTAGCTGGGTTTACCAACAACTTGGCCCACGTAGAGGGGTTAGTAGTAGTTAGTAATAGTTAGAGTTATTGATACTAGGAGGAGGTGGATAGAGGAAGGAAGGTTTGTTTTTCAGTAGTCACAGCTATTTGAACTGCGACATTAATGTGAAAAGCTACAAATTATCTGGCCCCATCGGGATGACCCGAATCCGTGATGAGCGACAACACTACCACCTGCGCCACCGGTGGGGCTCATCAGCACAGTTAAGTGGTTGGAGTTACTGTGTATGTTATCGTACTGAAAGTTACGATGAGTTGGACCACTGTTTTTTAATATGAGAATTTACGAATGAAATAGGACATATGGAATGGAGTTGTAATCAGAAGAGATAAGTTCAGTCGGAATAAAATTTTCTGTAAATGCTTGCTTTATAAATTCAGTGTTTCACAAAGAAAAGGAAAAAATCCATGACTTTAACTCTATAATTGAGTGACGAGACGAATTTTATACCAAGTTACCACGTTTAAAATTCCTTTGAACTCTTCAACAAGCCAGTTGTTGATGTGAAACATCTTATTTACCACATTAAATCCTTGTCACAATTTATTCACGATCTGGTGAGAGAAACTCATCCATTGCAACACAAAAGTACATTCAAATATTTCTTTTGCAGTCTTGTATAATTTATCGAGTCTGTAGGTTGAATGAATTGCAACCATTTGTTCTACGAGTACAATAGAAAATGGAAGTCATCTATATCGTGACTGCAGCAACAATCTATAATACTACGTAGTCCAGCAACAAAATGCAACTAAAGACATCACGAGAAAGTGAAGATTATGCAACTGTCCGAACATGCAGAGTTAGTGCGTCTCTCACAACAACTAGTCTGAGCCTCGAAAAGAGGCTGCCGAGATAAAACGTAGCGTTGTCTCCTATTGAAGCGGTTAAGAGATTCTCACGCTCCATTTGACAACTTAGACCATACACGGTTGTCCCTATGCGCTTCTGGGTTCTTGTGCCACTCTGTCTCCCAATTGACTCAGTTCGTGGTTTTTGTTCTTCATTCGTCTATCTCGATTCAATTTTTGGCCAGATAAACTAGCAAATTTGTAATATAATAATAAATATACTATTATTTAACAATTCATTGTGTTTTTAAATTAGTTTGATGACATTTGATTATACAAGTAATTAATTATGTTATTAGCGTTAACATTAAGAAACTAAAGTTTTTGAATTTAATGTGAATTTTACAACTGTTTGATGTTGTTACTAACTGTTAAGTTAAAACGTCTACGAACCGTTTTATTTTTATTTTTGTATTATTTGAGTTGTGCATCCGGTAGATAGTGAGTGGGGGTCCTTTCAGGAGACCTCCTTCAGTTCTGTTCTGTGAAATTCAACGTAGTGCGCACAGTAAAAATGACCAAGTTCTACAGCTTGTGAACCCATTTTTTCAAAAAAAAAACAACAACAACAAACAAACAAACAGGAAAGACCCAAACAAAAGCTTAAAATTCTGTTTAAAGACGGTTCTCATTGGAAGACTGAATTAGCTGTCAGTTACTATCCGTAATTCACCCCGTGTAAACAGATTTTATCTACTGGCTGTCAGTTGAGATAAACTGTTCACAGCCCACAGTAGAGGTGTCACGTGACCTTTTCTCGCCGTCTTAACACCTACAAGCCAGTGGATCAATCTTGTGTGCGTGGATACTCCATCGGGTTGTATAAAAAAAAAGAGAATCGGCAATGACAAATAATACTTCTGGTCTATGAAGGCATAGCTGTGTCTGACATAAACTTCCTGTGGACGACGATCAAAAGCATTAATAGTACATTTCATCAAATGTTTGTAAAGGTAGGAATCGAAGCTAAAATGAAAAGTCACTGACGACACAAATGTAATTAAACCTATCCGGTTCAGTGCAGGGGATTCGGTAATAAAAGAGAGGATGATATCAACAATTTCTAGTAAGTGTAGTGAGTTATATTTTTCTTTGAAAAAATATATATGATATTGTAAAACATTATTTTCATAAAGACTGTACTAAATTGACAATATTGTAGTTTTATTACGTATTGACTACAAACCTTATAAACGCGTTTGTTACTTTACATAAGAGACATATTACAATAAAGTTTTCAGTGTACAGAAAAAAAAATAGTCCTTGTAATCTCAAGTGAATGATTTCTTTTCCATGAACACGGAATCTTCTCTGACGAAAGACACTGTCAATTTGTACTACTCTTTTTACTACAAATCAGAAAATATTGAGAAACGTCTAAAAACCCATCCCAATAAAATTTTATCAGTGGAAGCTTCCTGGAATAACATTGCACACATTGTGAACATGAAGAAATAGATCAAAAATGGTAAATTTAAAACAAGTACTTTATTATACTTTGGGATCATCTCCAAACCCCACCTCAGTATGTCGTATAGGCGAAGAAGAGGAGAGGAGGGAGGAGGTGGGAGATGAGGCATCAATGAGCGGTTGACTGTGTTTCGTGGGATCCTCTCTCCTATCATCTTCTTCACTTACGTCATCATGTGCATGTGCGGGACTCCTTGGTTCTTCATTTTAACAATGCTCCAAATAACAATACAAAAAGATGGTCGAAATTTTAGTACTGTATTTAATCTTTCGCCGTGTCGTCATCTGGAGAGCTCTAATCCCATCGACTCTGGTCGTGGGAACCTTCTCAATAATACGATAGTGATTTTCACCGTGAGAAAGATCTAAGACGATGGAGTCAACTAGCAGAGATTGCTATTTGTAAAGACCGATTAGCCGACTAGTCGATTGGTGCCACTATTCTCTCCGAATACTGCGCTCAATATTGTCACGTCTGATATATTGAGCGCAGACACGTAGAGAATAGTTGCCACCCATCTAAGCGACTTATAATAAGTTTTGTATAAAGAATATGTTGTCATACTATCCACTTGATTTTTTAATTCATAAGACCTTTTCGGCCGCGTGGTGACCATCATCAGTGCTGTTACAAATAAATAAAAATATATAGAATAATAATTTCTGTTCGAAATATTAGATTTTGACAAAAATTAAATATATAGAAAATAAAATCCTAATTATCATGAAATAAGAATTAAATACTAGGATACAATATTGTTTTTTCAGGAAAAACAATATTTACAAAACAACGAATGCGCATCAAAACTTTGCATATGTAATGATTTGGAAAATAAACAATTTTTCTATGAGGAAAATCAACTGAGGAAACTAGTATTACCTGGCTCCATTGATGAAAAAGCTGGCTAATGCGCCGTTACCTGAGCGACGGAAGGCTTTTATAAGGAATTTGGGGTTTGTCCATTGACGTCATCTATTGTGCTGTGTGGCAGGTGGTGCAGGGCTAATTTTAGGAGAGGAGAGATGTCTGGAATTTGTTGGTTTAAAGTAAGGATGGAAGGATTTTTTAGTATTTTGTGGATATGTATTCTTTCTAATTTTAATCTTTTCCAAAATCTGTCTTCTATTTCTAAAATGTGGAAATTGTTTTCTGTCTGAAATGTATGGTTGTTCTCTATTAGGTGTGTAGCAAAGTGTGAATGTGATATGTTGTATTTGAAGGCGTGTATGTGTTCTTTTAATCTTTGTGTGAAGTTTCTACTTGTTACTTGTCTGTCCGATGTATACACCGCTACATTCGACGCATGTGAGTGCGTTTACACCACTTAATTTGGAGGGGAGAATTTGGTCTTTTGTCTTAGAAAGAATGTTCCGAAGGGTGTGAAATGTTGTTTTAAAATTGTTTTGTTTGAGTAAGTTGGCAATTTTAAGGGATATTGGTCCAATGTATGGGATTATAAGTTGCTTAACATAGACGTTCCACGTGGCAACACTTTCATGTCTCTTACGCCTTTCTTTAGTCGTGAACCTTAGACTTATCGTACTATCCTTTATCATCTCATTCTTTCATTCACTGTCCAGTTATTGGGTGTTCTTACTCGGAAAGTTTTTGATAAGTTTTTTTTCGTGTATTGATAATTAATGGCAACTTTGTTCCCTCGATGAATTTTGAAAATGTGAAGAAAAAAAAATACTGCAAAAACAAGCATTTTTGTTATTTTATTAATTACTTGAATCTCTGATGTTTCGGTAGTTTTTAGAATGTTTACATATTTTCAGAACTCTCTCAAAGATGCAAAAATGAAATTCGTTCTGTCATTAGTACACCAAGAACCAAGAAGGAGCAAAATATTATAACTTCTAGAAAGACTTTCCGGTTAGACTTTGATTTGATTATTGAATTATTGGTGTAATATCCTTCTTTAATTGTCATCATAACTCTCGACTGATCCATTTTCTATATTTCTATAGTGATTGTTTTCCTTACTATCTTCTTATTATATTTTCATATTTCCTCTTGTCAAACGATTCATTGCCACAGATGAATTGATATTCCCCTCTAATTTCCTCCAGCTCTAAGGGTTGGTTCACGACTTCTACTCACGATTGACACAAACTACTAGGACACAAGATCACAATTCATGTTGTTCGCAACAAGAACAATTAATTTAGCAGAAGGACAATATCATTTAAGCACTCGGCAAACAAAGAACGAATAATCGTGTTAGCTTTGTACATGGTTCCATATTTAACAAGCTACTCTCTCTTGAAATGCCGTTTCAAATTTTTAACTTAAAAAATTTCAACCTCATACTCTTGGAGATTATTATGGGAAATACAAATTTTATCAATTGAGATTTGCGCCCAGCGGATCACACACTTTAGTCTCTCGTTGTATAATATATGCCATGGCGTTCTGTTCATTGGAATGACACATTTACATTCACCTCGCATTTGTGCTCTGTTTTCATTATCGTTTCGTCTCCACTTTTTACTTACTCATTTTTGTACCTATTCGTCTTCACGCTGATTTTCTTCGTCACCTCATTGATTTTGTAACTTCTTTAATCAGCGCTGCTTCAAATGTTATTGCATCATTTTTCTTTTCCCATCCTCCGTTTTCTCTCTTCGTTGTCTTCTCCGTCATCATATTTATCCTTTTTCCTTCCCCGCAGACACCGTCTTGTCGTGTCGTGGGCCAGGTGTGCGGCAGCGCGCGTGACCGCCTTTTGTCGTGATTCACTCGCTCCGTCACCCTGCCACCCAAACTCTTCGTCGATTGTCAGTCTCTGCTCCTTCCTGCTTCGTTTCCCACCCGCCATTGCCAACACTGTCTCTCCTTCATCCACCACCCACCCGCGAAATCCAGCTGGACGAGAGACTGATCTGTTCTACCTCACGATTTCACCTCCCCCAACTCCCTCTTGCTCCTAATCCAGTGCAGATGCTGTGACCCGTGACCACTGACCACTCCAACTCTCTTGTTCACTCGCCCTCGCGATGTAGTTACTTTTGTAGTGATGCAATGTTTGTACTTCAGCACTCTTCAGATCGTAATGAACAGTTTCTTCATATCTCAAATCCTTCCATGTTCGTCAAGTAGAAGTGAATTCTTCCCCTCCTACCGATCGATACAAACCATTGCAATGTGTGTTGTATTTTTATTTTATTCTAAAGCTTTATCAGCTAGGGAAGAGTTGTTCGGAAGTTAATTTATTTAATAAAACAAAACCCATTGTTTTCCATCGCTTGCATTAATGTTTTTCGTCAAAAGAAGGAATTACATTCATTTATTAGATTGTGATGGTTTATATAGTTTGGTTATACTAGAGACACTAGACAAAATTACCACTACTAAATGTATACGAAACTAATTCTTTCTCCAAGGAGCATACTAACGCAGTAATAATATGAATTGTTTTGCCTCTCGCAACTCTTCGTTCTCACTTACTTACATAGTATTAAGTAAAGTATATTAAATATTCTTGAATTGTGTGAGACATATGACTCATTCATTAACTTCCCGACTTTTCGTATAATTGCAACGAATGTCTCTTCTTGCCTAAAACAATGCGAATATGTACACATAAAGTGTAAAATAAATTAACAGAGAATACATGTGAGAGTCGTCAAAATTACAGGTATGTGTTATGCGTGTCATTTGAATGACTATAAATAATCTTTACTCATATCGATCCATTTAAGATAAATTTAATTTTACTAATGAAATCTTTCATCAAACCTATGGCTCATTAATGATAGTCTTTTGGAAATAATATTTTGAGGTCACATTTCTGAAATTCATGATTCCATTATTATGTACGTGCTACATCTTCTCGCCTTCAAAAAAAAACACTCACAATAAACTAAGAAAATACTAACTATTGGACTAAATTATACTAAAATTTAGAACGAGGACGGAGATACATTCCTTTGATTCAATAATTTAAGCAAAAATTCCTAGATAAGATAAAAAGTTAGCTACGAGTTATAATACTAATAGAATATCAACATGTTTGTAATTTAACACAAAAAAATTATATTACATGTACGAATTATTATCGAACTATTGATTATTCTAGGTATAGTGTTTATAAACCATAGGAGTTGAAATGACACTAAATTCACGGTTTCTTGTTTCAATAAACGCGCCCCTAGACAAAAGTCTAGAGAACCTGTATAAGAAGTCCGCCTCTACCCGAAGGAAAGCCGGAGGAAAACCCAGGTCAGGATGGAGCTACAGTATTAATGTACACAACCGTGCCAAAGTTGCGTATACATACAACTAAATTAATATGAATCACAAAACACAACACAATCATGCAAGAAAATACTTTTTGAAATTGAAATTTGAAAAAAAAAAGAATAAAATGTCAAAATAAATGCTATGTTTTCTAACTGAATATGATGCTGCTTGTAAAATCACTGCAGTGGTTGCTGGGGCGGAGCTGCAAATGGGGGGAAATCCCCCTCAGGGAGAAAAATCTGGAGGGAAAACCCCACAGCAAACGAAGCAAGTTGACTAAATTCAAGTGAAGACGAATTAAATTTAATACGTAATATCATCATAATATCATATATTTTTAAACAGTTGTGATATTTCTGCTTATTTTAAACCCCAATGACATGAACTTTACATTATGATTCATTTCATCGTAGAGGGAGTGCATTATACTATTATTATTCCTTCTAAGCTTCCTCTTTTGACAGCTTCCTTGTTTATGGACTACACAGAAATAGCAATGGCATGTATGAGAAATATTCTTTCTTTAAAGCTTTTCTAAAGTGATAAAATAATTGAACCAATCTAAAGACGACAATAAGTAACACAAGAGCACTTCTTAAAGCGGAATGTGTATTCCGACACAATTGGCTTGTGTTCGTTGTTGTCAGCTGCTTTGTGTACCTTCTGTGAATCCACCTGCTAGTGGCAGTTGTGCTCATTAGCATTTCGGTCACCGAAGACGTTAATGCAGGTTCAAGAAGCGAACGTTCACCCACCTAGCGTGGGACGACGGTAGAAGAGGCTCTGTGCTCCGCTGCGTCGAAGGGGATGTCGCGTTCGTGAAGGAAGTCACTCTGAAGAGCCATGTGGTCAATGCCTTGCAACATACGCTCTCCATCGTTATCTTAAATACATCACAATTATCTTGAGACGCCTCTCTTTTACTAGATTTGTAAGACCTACAGTATTTCATAATGTGTTTGACATTAACAAAAGATATCACCAACCGTCTTGAAATCACTTCGAGAAATATTAGACTTGATTTCTTCACAGAAACACAACTATTCTCGTTTACAATTATTTTAACCTTGAATGCCTATTATTGCGATTCACAAGCACACCACTTATCTCTTCTTCTCTTTAAATTTCACTGAATTATTTCTACACGTTGAAATTTCTTCGCATATTTATTAAGTTGTATGTAGTTATTTCATCACCCTTTCCACTCAATGATTCATCTTTCACAGTCACTCCGAACTATTTTCCATTCCCCTGGCTACAGGAGCGCTCTTTCTCCAACTACACAGCTACCTCCCATTTAGTTGTTCATGAGAGTGAATTTTATATATTACATGAAAATGAAACCGACACATGTGACCTTTCTGAAATAAATAGATTTAAAGTTTATAAAGACAAACCGTCAGAGGGTACGGAAGAGACGCAGATTTATATAAAAATTTGGACTGCTCTTTATTTAATACAGGATGGCAGAGGTTCCCTGGGATCAGCTGAAATAATTCAGAAGTTTTTACATAATTGAAATGGATATGTTTAGAAAGATGTTCGAAAACCTTAATTTTGATTAAATTTTTGGTCATGTAATTTTGCGTAGGAAGGACCAGGTTTTGAAGAAGTAAATTAATCGTGAATCTTTACGGTTGCCAGCACTAATATTGAGAACTTTAATAATTTACCCCACTCAAAATTGTAAATATAATGAGCATGTTAACAAATAAAAGTAGTTTCCAGATGTGCAATTAAATGACGGATTTTGTAGTTAGCACTGTTTTTTTATTCTCTTTTCGATCGATCACTTTTAGATTTATCTTTCCTTTGCGAATATTTTCTTGTCAATACATATTGTTGTGTGAATTATTCTAATAATTAATCAGTTGCTTCTTCAAATATGTCGTTGATGTCATTTTCTTATCCTTTACTAGTATAACTTACTGTTAACTCCTTTTATTTCAGTATCTGTCTTTAGGGGTTCCAAGTAGCAACAAAGCGTTCTATCTGCTGAGTCACAATGATATTAAATTGTTAGTGAAAAACTAGATGTTACAAGTATCTTGAGATGTTCTTGGTTAAAAACCAATTATAACGATAATAATTGATATTTGCCCTTTGAATGACATTACATTCTTTATTCCACTTAGATCAATGTAGCTATTCTTGCACTATGAGTATAAAAGATATTTTTCCATTACAGTCTTTTAACTTTAAAGGTTTCATCAGATGTATTTTATTAGAATATGTCTTATTTTTTCATGTATTCACCTAAATAAATTATGCTACCCACACGCATGTTTATTGTGAAATCATGTCCACTCGATTCCTACGCTTGGAGTGAATTCACTAGAGATTATTGGTTCACTTGGGGTTTTATTCATTATGCACGACTTAATCGAGCTGAGCGTTTGGATCCTTATCACTAATTATGTTCTCCTTCTGTAGCACACCGTCGTGAGAAGTTCTTCTTGAGCATATCAGCTGGCACTCACAGCCGTTGACCTTCCGTAGAGGAGAGAACAACATATGTCCGAGAAGAAGGCGAGGAAGCTCGATGCAAATCGCAACGGCTGACACATCTGTGCTCGACACAGAAACGAAGAAATGCACTCATGCGTGTCTTCGCAGATGTACAGGTGAAGGTGCCGAAAGTAAGGGCAGTAGGTACTGAGACGGAGAGTCGGTTGCGTTAATACTAAAAAAGGAATATAAGTGAAAATTTATTTTCAAATTATTAGATATGCTTAAGTGTCGGCAAAGAAATGTTTCCCACATAATTTTCATGTTTCCGCAGAAAATTTTCAAGTCAAATCAGTTTATTTACAAGCACAACAAAAAATATATATAATGCATGTTCTAGGTTTATTATATATCATACAAAATTATGAATTTTTACCAATTTATTTATTTCCAATTTACATTGGAAAATATTATTAGTCTGTATTCCTCCATAAACTGATAAAGAATTCTCGATTCTCGAAAATCGGTGGAGCTGGAGTCACGGGATTAAATGAGCATTGGCACAAAATCTAACATTTCAGTATGCTAAAATATTTTTGTTTAAATGATTTCCTTTTTTCTTAACATCCATACATGATATGTTTTAGATGTGTGAGTTTATTTGATCATATTTTCCTGGAAGAGTCTATGTTCTCCAGATTTTGCGATGCTGGTATAAAAATAGGGATTGAAATAAAATATGCCTTCGTAACGCACCAGGAAGTGAATCAGTGGTAAAGGAATGGCTGGGGTATTGTTGTATTCAGGTACGTTTATAGATCAGAATTGGTTACGATTAGGGATTGCAATCCCGCAAAACGGGATCCCGCAATCCCGCTCCACTTATTGACCTGCGGGATCCCGCAAGTTTGAAAAATGGTGCCAAATCTTCCGGGTAAATAAAAATTTTGCTCAACGAGCGCGACAGTTTAAACAAGAAAAAGAAACATTCAAGAAAAAGACATACAACAAATGAATGGATTATGAAAACATTTTGAAAAAAGAAATGGCGAGCTTTGAGTCCGATGGAATCAGAGGACAGCACCTGACGCTTGCCTATGATTATATCCAGGCGGTCCAACGGAGAGCCTTTTCTGCGGCAGGATATATTTGTAGTTCTTGAAGAAGCAGGCTGGGAGATGATATCATAAACACCATTTGCTTCTTAAGAGCACATTTTCAAAAGTTAGCACCATAGGTTAGTCATAGTCATAGCATCTAAGTAAAGGGATTAACAATTATGATTTGATTATTAGTATTTATAAGACTGAATAATCATAACATTAAACAATTTCATAAGACTGTTAGCTACAAGACAATAAGAACAAGCAAGGCTAGAATAAGAACAAGCTAGAGTAATTTTTATACCAAAGGAATCATTTAAAAATTAGTCAGAATACGTTAGCTAAGCATTTCAGATTATCAGGTATCTTATCTCATTATTCGACTGATTATTTTTTAACAAAAAATACTTTAATTATTCCTAATAAGTATCTAACTTCATACTGTTATTTGTTTTCAAAACAAATTCTAATTGTTGAATATATGACATGTCTAATAAAAATTGATTTTTTGATCAAAAACATGTTGTTTTAATATGATTCAATAAAATTATATTAAGAGTGCGGCATCCCGCGCGATCGATCAATCCCGCACATCGATCCCGCGGGATTGAAGGAGCTGCGGGATTGCAATCTCTAGTTACGATTTAATAACGAACATTGACAAGTTGTTTTAGAGAAACAAGTAGTTCGTGGTGAAATCAGAGCTATAGAACTAGGAAAACAATCCTACTCTCTTGAGTTGAAGTCAAAAACGTAATGTCAACTAGTGGTGCAAAACCATTGCACATACTTTCTCATATACTTTTCTCTGCATAGAGTGAGAAAAATCCATAGTGAAAGGGTCATTTCTGGCGTGGTCCTCTATATTTTGGTCGTCTTCCAGTGCTCTTTTCATGCTCAAAGTCGCTAGTTGAACTTATTACTGTATTTTATTTGAAAGTAATATACATATTTAGAACAGTATTCCAAATCATACAGCGACTATTAGTCTCATAAATATCGTAAAAGTGTTATGAAAATGTAATTTCGTTGGAGACAGAAAATGATGTAGTATTGTGTATGCAGTTTGCTGTCCTCTTATGTATTTTATCATTATCGTATCTTTCATTTCAGTTTACGACAAGTGTATTTTACATCTGTTTGGTCCATTTACACAGCTAAATATTATTCAAGCTTCTTGAAACAGTAAACTAATGTGCAAGTGTATCAGACATATTATTTTACTGCGTGTATACCAAACTTTCAAGCGAAATACCGCTAATGTGGAGAACGACGCGTGAAGAAAATCACAACCCGTGAACGACACGGGGACTACGCGTCCAGGCTGCCAACACACCGGCCGAAACGAAGAAGGAAATTAGGTTTAAATGGAGATTCGGGTAAGAAAAATAAGTAATTTCAAGAATAATAAATGCCACCAATTGAACAGTAGTTATATTAAATCTGTAATACCTGTTATTGGACAGTTTGAACATTTTTTTTATCTGGGGTAAAAACAATTTGACAAAAAAATTAGTGTGATTACTTTTCTTCCACACCTAATAAATTGATAAATAATAAATTCCTTAATCCGGGCACATACATTCAGAAAAATAGATATCACAAAAGGCGTGCCATGTAATGTAATACCTCAGTGCAAGTAACTCATATACATTGGTGCCAATGCAACTTCGACCAAGGAATTGAATACTTTACATGATATTGTAGATGAACATGAAGCCAACTAATAAATAGGATCATGGTCATGAAACTTTGCTGATGTGTCCTTCAAAGAAGAAAGACGTAACAGAGTGTTCGTGAATTTTATACAATCAAGGTGCCTCTTAAAAACCCGTACCATTGAAGATTCGTCGGGGGAAAATGTTGGTATTCGGCGTCTGCGTCGCTGGCGTCTCCAGTGGAGGGTGTCGAAGCAGTGGGTCCGTCACTCGCCGTCGAAGGAAGTCGAGAGACCGGAAGCAGCTGCGAGCGGAATCAGATCCGTTAACGAAAGAAGCGATACGCGGTGACGCTCAGCGACCATCTTGAAGGCAAATCGCGACGCCTCGACGAATTCGCCGGCGATGGGGTAAGATGGATAAAGAGGTGCGAGGGTGTAGGATGATGCGTGAGATCGTGCAGACTAAAAGGTACACAGTTTTAGAGAAGAGTCATTCATAATTTGTCATTGTGCGGGAAGATCCTAGTAGTTCTAACAGTACACAATAATTATAGTATTTCTACCGGATTATTAATTGCAATAGACACTTCTCTACATATAACTCACGACATAATCCCTGACACAAAAATGTTATCCACTTGGAAACTTATATACCCAAGTACCCTGCCCTCGGCAATACAATAAATTTCTAACGCTAGGATGATGCGACCAACGAGTATGAATGCCAATCAACGTTATCAAAGACCTCTGAAATAGCATATTACTCAACCTCTTTTCCTCTTCCTGGCTTTCCAAATAATCATTCGATTCTTCGTGATGTAAGTCGGAAAAATCTTTAATATTCTTCAAGTTTTTCGCTACTGCGTTTACTCGTTGTTTACACGTCATTCTTACTCGTCTTATTTCGCCTGTTCCAATTTTTGCTTGTTGTAGATTACGTCTCTCTGTAGATTTCAATTTTTGCCACTGCACGATTCTTCAGCTTATCAATAAGGTAAATCCTCTACGACGAATTTACAGCTTACAAGATTAATCGTGGGCGCCTCTTTGATTTTCTTTACGTAAGTTACAAATACATTGAATTTGACATTTCTGACTCTGCTATAATATTCATGCTGTAAAATACATTTTTAATGTGCTCCATTTTACCTCATCAACAGTTGATTCAACAAGTCTAAGCGCTAGAAAGACTGAAACCGTAGTAACAATAAAATCTTATCTGACTTTCAGTTTTTAATTCTAGTGTAATTCTCTTATCAAAGTGGACAGATCAAAGTTGAACTTGAAAACGCAATTGTACTCAGTTGTAAAAATAACAGCTTCGTTCAAATTTGCTCCCTCCCTCTGTCGTATCTGTGTTGGTCTCACGAAAAATAGAACTAACAACAAGAAGAATTATCTGAAATTTAAGAAATAACTTTCTCTTCTTTTGTGATATGATTGAGATTGGGAACATACTTATGATGTGTGGAAATTATTGTTGCAAATTAAGCAAGGATATTTAGAAAAATGTAATTATAACGTACCACAGATACGAATTGTGAAAAGTTAAAACACTTGCAGCAATAACGAGACCTTCACTTGAAGAGACGCTGCCATGAGATGAGGGTGGGAGGAACTTTGCAGGTGTGGAGGAAACATGGCTGCGTTCCCTCGGACCCTTCTTCACCCTCAGTACCACGAGGAAATCAGTGGTGCGAGGGGAAGCACCGTGCAAGATAATGTGCAAGAAGTTAACGCAAGACGGGAAAAGGGAAGCGGCTTCAAATTTTAAGTTTGACCTATTCTTTTATACGATTTTCAGTCTTAAACACGAATTTGCAATTTTCCAATTTCCATAGTGAAAATTTAAAATGCACGCAGCATGCATTCTTAAATTTTATACATGTCTACCTTCACCTATAGTATTACTCATAATGTTGTCAAGTAACCAGTACTGTAAATATTTAAATACAAGTTCTTCACAACCACATAGCGTAATATCAATAACATAGTACCACAATGATAGTAAAACGAAGTATTTTTTTAAAGACCAATTTAGGAGTACATAAATTTTGTGAGTGTACACAGTCTTGAAATTTTCTTGAGGATTAACTGTGCGAGTATCAAAATAATAACTTGTAACATTTGGATTTACGCACTTCTTTTGAAAATGTATAAATATATCAAATAAACACGTCATTGATTTAAATTATATATTTGAAACGAATTGAAATAAACGTTAAGTGTATGATTAGATCACTGAGCAAAATAAGGTTGTACAGTATTTTCACTTCTACCGTAAATTGTTTAGACTATTACTTGATTAAGATTTTTCCGTGGTTTATTCAATTCTTATTGAACGTGTTGACGAGGACGTTGGTTCCCACGTGGAGCTCTTAAATTACATTTATGAAGAAATATTCACAAATTTTAATTTTAGTGTTCCCAAAAACTATGGTATCAACACTAATATGTGTTTTTCGATAAGTTATACATGTATGGAGGTGTATGGAGGCTGATCATGAACTTACGCGGCATCGGAGATTCACTCTTCATTTCAGTGGCCCGAAACGCAATCTATCACAACCAATATCGGTCGTTTTCGGTTAATTTTACATTTACTCCTTCGCCCCAAGATATACTAGGGGTGTCCCATGGCTGCTGAATTAATAATTAGGCAATATCAGGATGTCACAATTCAACTATGCCAAAAACCGTGGATTCGTCTCTAATATATGAGACTGTCACCGATTAGCCAAACACACTACTTCGCCCATACGAGACATTTATTCCCCTACAGGTACTATATCAACCTATTTGATTGAATATTTTTATATGACATTCCATTCCCATCCATGGGAGTTCTAGGGAGGTTAACCCTCTGAAAAGGAAAAAGACGGAACATATGAATTGAAACAGAAAGCATAATTTGGCAAATACTGCAATGTAATCAAAACCTTAAAATACATCAATCATACATAAATCAAATACAATAAAAATCTATTCTGCATTTTTTACCTAAGGAAAGAGTGAAAATTCCTGACAAAACATATGTTAAACAAAGATAATACATTGAGTAAATAAACTTCGCATACTTCGTGAGGCAGTAACGAAGCGAGTCAATCAAGTAACTTACTTTGTACTATCTAACAAGAATGGAACAAAAACATGTATGAATGCATAATTTATAGTATTAAATGCATAATGATAATTCACCAAATTGAAATGGATGAGACAATTCTTTGAATGATAGATAATCAAACCTACCTAACTACAACTGCATCCTCTACTTCACTATTGACCAAAATGCAAGATATATGCTTTTATTATTCAAGATGACTAGAAACATCCCATCCAGGAATTCAAGTGGCGACTAGTTCGTTGGTGAAGTTGAGAAGATATGCTTCAAAAGTAGACAGTGCCCTAATTTTTCGTTTTTTAATCCTCTGGTGAGAATTAAATTGAATTAGAAATTTTCCAAGTACTATAAAATCATTCTTGAAGTGGATATGCAAATATATAACGTACTCTACAACATTCCCCTGTGCAATGGGTATGTTAACACAGTATTACCTTGCTCCTTCATCTTGCACGGGTGGTCTATTGTTGATGGCTTAGTGGATCATACGGCTTGCTTCGTCACCATGACTTCCACTTGTTGCTTATTATTAACCGATGGGCGGTCGGTATTTCTTTTCTGATTAGACAGTTGAAATATCTGTTCACGATCGTGTGCTCCCTCTCAGTGATCACCTGTTGCGTCACGTAACAACCTCCCTTGGAGCGATTGGGATTCTTTTATTGAATTAGTTCACTCTTCTAAAGATGGTTCTCGATTCTTGAGGAAGAAGCATATTCACGAACTCTTTGTGAAGTGTTCTGTTGAAGGAAAACACTAATTACAGGCATTATCGACTGCGGTGAGTTTTGTTAATTAGAAACACAATATTTTACTTTCTCATACAAAACGAGAAAGCTATATTTAATTAGCATGTTGTTGTTTTTTGTGGGGCTTTACGGCTCGTCGACATCGAGGTCATTAGAGCCCTAAAATTCTGTACAGGTAGGGAAAATGCAGTTACACACTAAGGAGAGCCTACATGACTCTCCCCGCGTGTGGGACTCGCTGAATGACTAAACCATACTTACTAAAAACCCTCCTGAATTACAATATATCAAAACATATCTCAAAACATACAAATCCACAACATACAACGAGGAAAATGAAAGATACCCTAGTCCTCGCAACCCGCTAGCGTCGGGATCGAAAAGAACAAGAGGTGACCAAGGAAGGTCATGTAAGAGAAAGGAAGGAGGTTTGCACAAGTAAGTGGAAGTAATGCCAGACTCAGCTCGGGGCCCCGTGTTACCAAACACGTACTTACTAGATGTAAGTCCCCTGGGGGAAATTAGCATGTCAATGTATGTATGTATGTATGTATGAATGAATGTATATATCTCGTTTCGGCCAGGTAAGGACCACAAATGACGAGTGCCAGTAAGGCTCAGTTTTTGTGTGAGTTTACTCACTAGACACATCGTGAATTTTACCGAGATCGGAGGAACAGCGCCTAGATAGGATCCAGATTGCTGTATCCGATTATTACAACTGCGGTTATTAGCCGCAGAGGGTGAACTTTTCATACATCACAGCTATTTAAACTGAGACATGGAAATGAAAAGCTACAAATTTTATCTTGCCCCACCTGGGAACTAAATTCGGGATGACTTGGTGACGAGCGATAACGCTGACACCGTAGCTACGAAGGGGATTTAGCATGTCAATTATATTAGTAAAATATATTTTGAATTAGCATTTAGGAACGAAATGTTCTTTGTACCGTATGTTTCTAAAAGAGATCTTTTTCGAACACCTTCTATCCCTAAATGACAACAGCGATTAAGCTGAAATTACAGAAGGAAAGTAAAACGTACGAAATCCTTCAATGACGACCAAACAAGACATGAAAATAGGAAAGAGAAGTACTTGAAAATCATTCTCTGCATTCACAATTGAGAAATTGTAAAATGTTCTGTTATTACCTGCTAATTTAACTTCCCTCAAACGGGTTCAGTGATTATGACAAATTTAATATGTTATTGAATGCTTAAAAATGTATTTTACGATCATTGATATTGATATTATTTTAACTAATATTGAAAAATTAAATATAATTATACATCACGGTGAGTGAAAAGTGTCAGATAATATAATTTTCGTATTGATTCATTATTACATTTTTTAAATCGTATTGTTTTATTATAATAGTAATTTGTTATTGCGTCTATCATTATAGACTTAAAAAAGAGTTTTACACTGCAACGCCCATGTTTGAGGCAAAGTGTACCACGGAGGGGAGAAGATAAATTGTCTGAGGGACAATTCTGTAACGCCCAACCCGATTGGGAAGGGACTTGACGCAGGACATGACGTCATATTCCGAGCGGGAAGCACAAAACTGTATTCTGTATGTTTCCGAGGGCTTCGCTTCTGCCTTGTTTCTCACCCTGCGTTCGGGAAGCTACTTTTCAACGCCCACAGCGCTCGACGCTTACAGCCGTTCGGGGAGCTTCTCGGCGCTCAAGGCTTCATCCCAATACGAACGGTCGTAAGCGTGCTCAGTACATAAACATGGCGTCATTCGTAGAAAATTGGTGAATTTGTCATAGAACGGCGATGGCTTGCGTGTTGCGAGAGTGTTTGGGGGAAACTTCGTCATTTAGCAGTTATAAGGAATTAATTATGTTTAGTGAAAGTACCTGCGCCGGAAGAGCTAAGACGTGACGTACAGCATCCATCAAGTAATGTGGAAGAGGCTATGTCAAGGTGGTCTGACAGCCGCGTATACAATGGAATCGAATCCTTATTGTGATTTAACACTCGATAATGCATACACACAGTCGTATTCATGTTTGAAAGCAATATTACAATAAAACTTGCATGTATAATTTTAATGTTTAAAGAAGGTTGTTCGCATACCAAATATTTTTCAAGTGTTGTTGACATATTTTTATGATTTAAAAAAAGGAGAAGGGACATTGTACAAATTTGGTGCAGAACGTTTTTCCGGTAACTACTGTGACAAAGTTAATGAACTGTTGATAATATTTCTATTCCTAATGTTATATTGGTAGATATTACTGTTTAAGGTTAACGCCACTTTTTATTTCTTATCTCATAAAATAGTCATTCTATCTTATTTCCTCACGCACGTCCTATTCCGAGCAAGAAGAATCATGAAATAACATTGAGACTCCTCTGATCATATTGTCAGCTCTCAAGCAACAAGAATGTGAAATAATATTAAGACTCCCTCCCAAGGTCTATTTAAAATAAAATTTATATATATATTCCACAGATACTTTTACATGAAGTTAACTATTTCTGTCCTTATTGTAGGATGACTTTGCCTTGGGATGTAGAAATGATAAAGTCGCCTCTGCCTCAAGGTCCTTGATTGGAATTAAAGTGATCTTTGGTTTCTGTAGAGCGAATTAGTTTATTATACTCCATGTAGTCATATGCAGTTGATAACTGTTTTTTTTTACAAATTATTTTAAGCGCTTGACTGATTCATATACTAATAATATATAAAGTTATCTACAAACTCTTGTATTCAGATTTATAAAAGGTCTAGTAGTTGTTTAGAAAAATGATCAGAAAGAATAAACAAAAATTAAAAACAAGTAGGATTTTGTTTACTTGGTAATTGTGGTGCTTTAGCAACATTATCAAAGCATGATAAATTAAAAGTCGTTTCTATGTTGCTCATTTTTTTATTATTGTTCGCCATTCGCCATTCGCCAAAAATATTCCTTAACACTCAGTGTATGTTACTGATGATGGTTGCTATGCAGCCGAAAAAGCTTTCTAATACCAATAATAAAAAAATGAGCAACATAGAAACGACTTTTAATTTATCAAGTAGGATTTTGCTAATAAAAACAAATGAGAAATGTTGTCCCGGAATGAAATCTCATTCCACAGAGGACTCTGTTTGTTAACATAGTTTCCTTTAGATAACTCAGAGGAGCCTGTTTTAATATTCTCATCATGAATAAATAGTTTGCCACTGTTCTAGTTAGTCATCATGACTTATTTTTCTTTTCAACATATGATAAACAGACTCGGATCTAAATCCATTGTGATAAAGATTATTTCAAAGTCAAGAATGCTGGACATCAGTGTTATGCCTTGAACATGTAAGAGCTAATGCATACTGATGACTTTTTTTCCTAACCAGAATCATTTTTAGTAAAACTAACAACTACAGTACTGGTATTATGCTTAGATCCATATCCACAAGGTGTGTCAGTCAATAAAATATTATTTTTAAAATTGTCAGACATCTGATCTTTTCACTTCAAAAACTTTTATACATTACTGTATAAAAGACCTTTAGTTATTCATTTGTCCTGTATTTTCCTTTTGCTATAGAGGTTTAACTATGAAGTTTCTTAATAAACTCAGAAAAATACCATCATAGAAGAGCTTTAACTTCACATGTAGCTAGCAGACACTTATAAACCATCGAATTCCCTAAATATTCAAGCACTTACTATTACTGAGACTAAGAATTTTAAAATAAACATAATCCACAATAACATTTTGGAATGAAAGGGGAAAACATAGTCCAGTTCACTTGGAACTGTGAAAGTAACTTTTACATTTACTGGCAGGTATATAGGAGAATAAATATCAGGTAGCAGGTTTAGTTAAAGTCACCTCTTTTGAACTACCATGTTGATGAATTGAAAAATACAGAAATAATAATTTACTTGTCTGGTATGCTGCATACAGAATTGGCAAAGTAATGATTTTATTCATGACAATTGTGTTAGTTGAATATTTAAGTATTAATGATTTACTTCCTGCAAGATTGATCTGATCTAATTTTTTTCATAATGTTGAACAATGTAATTGACTGTCCTCATGTATAAAAAGAGCTGTAAATTTATTGTCCTCCTTTGTTCAAATAGAAGTTATATTTTTTTTTCAAAATAATATTAAAGAAAAAAAATAGGAATGTGGCTGAAAGATTTATTTATTTACATATAAATTAATGTAAGTTTATGTTCTTGATTTTACATGAAGCATGAAAGTGTTTATGAGTCAACTAAATGTATCAAGGGATATTAATCCTGTTTATAATAAAATAAAGAAAGAAAAAATATCAAGATAAAGTTCTAAAATATGAAATTAACAATATTAGTCTTGAAGATAAGAAGTTGCTCTTGCGAACTGTCACTGGAGGTTGCCATCTTGTTGGTGTTGCTATGGCAACTATTTACAAAGCGTTCGATTTGGACTCTGTTAGGCTGTGAGATTTATAAGCGTCTCGCGCCCTACCTCGCCAGTGTGAGCGAAATAAGCGTTGATGACGATGTAGTCTGAGCGCCAGCTGTGACGTCACGACAGCCTTCTGAGAGCTGTGAGCGTCCGAAACGAACGGTGTGCTGTAAGCTCTGTAAGCGTGCTCCCCGAACGCAGTCTCCCAGTCACTTCCGAGGTTGGAATAGCAGCCATCTTAGACAGTCGTTGGACGTGATTGTGAACATTGTAAACACGTTAATCAATAATATTTTCAGTTTTTTCTCTTGAAAGCTAGATTATTATAAATATGGGATAATTATATGGAATTGTAGGTTGAAAAATACACACAAAATAATTATAATTACTAGTAATAACAATGAATAAAATTAAGTTAGTTCGAAAATAAATTGAAAAATTCCTTGCATCGCGAAAACTAATTGTACCAATTCATTTTTATTGTGTTTTTATGCAGCATACTGCATAGTAAGTGTATTGTATAAAGTTGGTAGTGTCCGGGAAATTAGTCTGAAACATTAGCTTTGGATTCCGAATATTGATTCCCTACACTTTTCGCAAATACAGTACTTAATGCTTTATTTCATGATAATGCTTCGTATGGAATAATAGTGTGCAGAGGTGTTTTGAGTAATTGCAAAATAACACTCAAGAAATTACACTTAAGAAACTATTGAATTTTGTATTAGCTCCAGTTTCCTCTGCCTTTAATTCCACCACTACTTGGTAATTGTGGAGCTTTAGCAACATTATCAAAACATGATAAATTGAAAGGCGTTTAAATGTTGCTCATTGTGTTCCACCACCCGTCCACAATGAGCAACATAGAAACGCCTTATAATCCACCACTACATTCACTCACTATCATTTCCCCTCATGCCATTCATGTTACACTCGCCACGGCGTGGTGCGTATGCATGGGCATCCGGCACCATTGAATTTCCCCCAAAAATCAAAAGAGGCACCATCTCATCCTCCATCTCCGATCTCTTCAAGACAAGGGAAAAGGAGTGAAGGAAAACACAAGTAGTGAATGTTGTATTAGGAAATAGAAAGATGATGTCTTGCTTTTGGTAACTTTTTCACGTTAGATTCTCTTACCTTATACTAATTATACTGACTTAAGAGGAATTTATATTAATTCAGATAGAAAAACTAACGAAATTTTTTTTTTACTTAAGATAAATATATTGTATTTTGTAGAGTCATTAATATTTTGCAAAATAAGTGCAATCATTGCCATAAGATTTTAAGGGATCTATCAAACAACTTTAAAAGTGATCTTTCAAACATAAATAAAAATATGTAGGAAAAGAAACTTGGTGAATGAATAAAGGATAAACTGATTAACGGTACATGAAAAAAATTGTACAATTATATATTTTTATTCTAATTACCACGTATATTGTTAAAAAAATTAACTTCATTATATAAGAAAGATAAATTTCATTTTCTGAACTTGTGAGTAAACAACACTTTTTTAATTGTACAAAACACAAGTTCCGAACCAAACAGCAGATTAATAAAATTTCTAGGAGGACGCGGCGTTTTTTATAAATATCTGAGTAAATTTAAGACATGAGATGACCCTGAATGTATTTGCGGAACAGGTGACTATAAAAGGAATATTATTATTATTATTATTATTAGCCGTAGAGCTCCCGAAGCGGAAGACGCTGAGTTTGATTCATGATCATTGATTATTGGACTTGGTGTTTTTCTTGTTTTTCCTGTTTGCCCACCAGCTTTTCGTCTTTTGAGAAAATGCAGCTTTTCTTTCTTCACTCCATCTTGTTTCAACTCTTGGAGCTTTTACCTCTGGAATAATTTCCCATTCATTTATTTTTGTTCTAAAACTATTTCGATTGGTAATTTCATTATCAGTAATTTCTGCCAGAACTAGATCTTTCTTAACGTTTTGAATCCATTCCCCTCCATTGACAAGCGAAGCTACATATTTTACCATTCTTTTTGTAATTCTATGATCGGGAAGTCTCATGATATGACCAAAAAATTTTAGACGTCTTTTTCTCATGTCTGTTACAATATTTGAATGTTGCTCAACTATGGTATTTTTTTGTAATCTATAACCATTTTCCGTCAATCTTGGACCGAGAATTTTTCTTATTATCTTCCTTTCCTCCTTTTTCAAATTCTCTAAATCGGCTTTCCTGTTGAGGTTCAGGGTCTCACTAGCATAAAGCATTGATGGTTTGATCACTGTGTTATAGTGTCTAATTTTTGTGTGAAGAGACAAGCATTTTTTATTATAAATAAACTGCACAAGCCCTAGGCCTTTACGAGCTTTCTTTATTCTATCCTGCTGTGAAAATCTCTCTGAAATAACTTCTCCTAAATATTTAAAAAACGGCACCCTGTTGATTGTTCCATATTTGGTTTGTAGTCTGGGAACTTCTAGGTTTGTAGTTGTGAACACTGTTTTTTCAAAGGATATTTGTAAACCAACCTTTTCTGCACATTCTTTCAGAGTCTCTATCTGTTTTATTGCAACTTCGCCCGAGTCTGCCATTATTGCAAGATCATCTGCAAAAGCCAAGTAAGGTATTTGCAAATTATTTTTCTTAGTCCCAAGTGAGATTGGCTTCCAGAGGTTTCCTTCTTTGAGTTTTTTTTCCCACTCTTCCATTACTCTATCCAGAACTATGTTGAATAGCAACGGAGACAAACCATCACCTTGTCTGACGCCAGTCTTTATCTCAAACGGTTTTGAAAGTTTCCCCATGAATTTTACTTTGGATATTGTATTTGTTAATGTTTGTTCAATTATTTTCCGAGTTTTCTTATCTAGTCCTTTTTCTTCAAGAATTTTAAAAAGTGTGGGTCTGTGGATTGAGTCGTAGGCCTTCTTGAAATCAACAAAAAGGAATATTATTATTATTATTATTATTTGAATGTCCGTTTTATGGAATAGTAAGAACATAGTACGTACATAAAATAATATAGGAAATGTGATTAATTTAATTTGAAAGACTGTGTTAAACTAATGGAGATACCAAGTATGTGTAACATACACGATAAATGTGGTTGAGTATTTGAGTAAAAAAATAAACATTACTCATCCTGCCAACGTTTCGGACATTTACTTGTACTTCTTCAAGGCTGTGTATAACCCCAACACTCAACGTCCATCACCCGTCCATCAAGTTGATGTTGGGATGAGTTGATGGACGATGAATGATATTGTGTATGCATAGTTATGGATACGTTGAGTGATAATTTGTTGAATGAGTTGTACATGAAAATGAAACGGTGTTATTGTGTTGTGGCTATATACATCCCTGAAGAAAGACAATTAAATGTCCGAAACATTGGCAGTATGAATAATGTTTAAATTTTTTGACCCAAATACTCAATAATCTGTCTCGTATATGATGAACGGGGTCAACAAAAACATGGAATTCAGTAAATATAACATATTCAATGATAACATAGAGAAAGTAAATTTCTGCTGAAAGTGATACGAAATGTTTTGAAGAAAGACTTCTATAACATAGAAGACCAGACGACTTTGAATGAAGTTATGAGATAAAGAAGAAAGCCTTAGAATGTCTTCCATAGAAACACGGCAAAGTAAAATGAGGAAGAAAAAATACGTCATAGTTAATATAATTTTATTTTTAAAATATTACCTTTTCCGAATGGCTAATGAATGTTTTTATTACAATTTTTCTCCAATTAATAAGCTGATAACTTGGTGCGTTACGCGGATTTTGAATTTTCAATTCACATTGTGACATTTTGGATACTAATTAAGGAATGAGAGAGCGATGAATTTATGGATTGGTTCAGAATAGGAAAAGACAGAAGCGTGAACTCGACGGATCTGAATTTTTTGTTGAAGCGGAAGAGACTTTTCTCGTAAAGGGGGGACTTCTCTTCATTATGAGTGTCAGCACGTCCTCTGCGATGCCATTGGAACAGACGTGAGTGTTATACAACCTCCTTATCTAAGCGATAAATGCTACTCAGCTCTCTCAGAATAAGTATGTCTTGAACCACTAAGCAATAAGTAATTACTGGAATCATCGCGCTTTAATTGGGGAGTTGGTTACGTACGCCTTTCACATGCTAAGCAACTTCAGGTCACAAATCCGGGAGGGATAGGTTTAGGTTCGAATTGGTGACACTATCCGTCCAACAAATTGACTTCGATTCACAAAATAATTTTTCTTAGCTATGTACTTTGTTCATGTCATAATCCCCATGGTATACAGACTACACATATGCATCCTTATGTATTTTGACACACACACTGAATCCGAAGAAAGTTTCAGAATTACCTCATCACTCCCCAGTTTTTAATCCCTTTTTCTGTATTCAAGAGTGGATTTTCTCGATTTAGAGAAATGGTGTCAGAGAAATTCTGGACCCGGATTCGGATTCAGCGGTGTCATAATGAGTAAAAGGGCTCATTAGATTGCCTGAATCTCGTTGCATCATAGAAAGCAAGAAGTATCTCAATTAATTCGTTGGATATCGAGAAAAATTGGAAAATCTAAATTCTCCTGTTTGAAGTCTATTCACCTAATTTTTAAGAACTGAAAATTTGAGTACAGTAAATGTTGTCATAATAACTGTATCTATCACTGCACTTGCTGTTTAAGAATAGTTTCTATCTCGGAAGAGAAACGATAATTTTACTGAGAACGCTGTCAGCAACAGGGGTGATCAAATTTCCGATCGAAACAGACGGAAAAATTTTCCATTTTCATCGGGTCGTCAAGTCGAGTAGAAATTAACTCGAAACCCGATAGGTTCACGAGTTATTGAAATTACGTCTTTCGAGATGTTAACCGATGCGATGTTGTATTCTGTACACCAAAACGGATTTTGTCTTAATCCTCCCTCCTCCGGTCTTCATCCTCCCTCCTCCGGTAATGTACAACGAAAATAATAAAGCAATGAAAAAATAATTGAAAATACCAGTTTAATTCTAAAAAATAGCACATACATAAAACAAATACATAAATTGTTGCAATCTTAAGTTAATGTTAACCGTTAATTATGTAATACATTTTTTGTTGAGTTATTTAACCAAATAGATACATTGTCACCTAAACACTCTATATTGTATTATAACATAGATATAGTAACATGTGGTTTAGATAAGATAAGCCGGATTAATAAAATATAATATAATAACTTATCTTTCAGCAGTTCATAGGACAAAGTATAATTTCCACTTAACAAAATTATTTAAAAAACCGTTTAAAATGTTAAGTGGTGGAAGTAAAGGGTGAAAAATTTATGAACAAATTACAAATGATCCCAGTGTATCTTGCTAGAATACTGTATAATCTCACAGATAGGTATATTTTCAATAAAGCAATGTGAAAATATCACGTTATAAATAAAGTAGGAGATTTCGCACTCTCAAGGCATTCATAAGAAACATTTTTATTTTATCATTTACATTTTCCAGTATTACAATACCTTCATTTGAAACTGTATTTTTATTACTTTTGTAGAATATTATTGTAACATCGGGGCCAGTATAGATTTTGAAATAACATTTTCAAGCACTGTGCTCGCCGGAAATTCCAAAGGCGATTAAGCCAGGCCCGTCGCCGCCCAAACAAGGAAAGGTGCGCGTTTAATACTTCTCGTATTGTGAAGAGGCAGAACTCCCTTCTACTTCTGAAAACTGAAATGAACGCCCCGGAGAAGGAAAATGAGTGTGTATGGAATATTTCAGCAGTTGAGAAAAATAGTGTTCATCCGAAAAGGCAGTTTTCTCGGAAGCTGAGGAGTGACCAAGCCGAGGTGGGGTGTTGGGAATGGTGGCGAAGAGGTAGTCACGTGACCTCCGCCTCAATATATATTGGAGGGATTTCAGCCCTTAAGTGACTTTTATACTGGAGGCTTTCAGACTTTGAGACAAGTGCGAAAGCGTATAGAAGTACGCAAGTTATTTAATATGTAACTTGGTTAGTTTGGTCGTCAGACCACTGAGAATTGCTGCGGTAATTCTATTAC
>NNCF01127298.1:413518-425228 GCA_002313205.1 Laupala kohalensis
TTTTTGAATCCGCCTCTGCCTTAGGGCCCTTGATCGGAATTGATGGGATGGTCCCTTGCTTGCTTCCGGAGAGTAAATTAGTTTTTTTTCCTCCACGTGGTCATACGCAGTTTGTACTGTTTTTTGACAATAAATTTATTTATTTATTTATTACAAAACACAGTATTCTCAAATACACCACATACAATTACAAAATTACTGAATTAACATTATCAGTTTGACCACACATAGAATTATTGATGTTGATCTTGACCAGTATATTAAATAACAAAAAGATATCTTCGAGGATTGGTCAACAATTAAAAAAATGGATTCTTTCTTTTACAACACCAACGTTTCGGCAATTTATTTTGCCTTCATCAGGGATACAATGAACATACACAATTTACATTATTTATAGTACACTTTGAAACATCTTATTAACACAAATAATATATCGATGATTACTCCCTATCTAACTATGAAAACTGTTACAAATACATACCCAAAAAATCTTATTATACAAAACCACACACCTGTAAGCTATGTAACCAAACCATCATCAATAACCTCCAACCATAACCTCTGAACACACTNAACAACAACAATAAAAGTGAAATACCACTCACTGACTAAACACGAAATCTCATAAACTACAGAAAATACTACTAGGGAGCAGACATCCCCTAAGAAACGATTTTACGAAAATGCATCTATTATTTTTCGTGTTACCAAGGTTTCGCTTCATCTTTAAAGTAGATTTTTAATTCCCTTTGGGATGCATCGACTGAATCCTATGAACGACAGTTAGAATTCCTAAATAGATATTTTTCTTCATAAGATACCAACTACATCCCCATGAATCTTATGAGACATGAGGAAACTCCTACAGAATCCCAACGTAGTCTATATTTCACGACACGTTCAAGGGTGATAATAGATTTTAATGTGTTATAAAGAACAAACCCTTCGTTCTGCTGGGGTGGGGTGGGGGGAATACAGTGGCTAGTCGTTCGTTGTGAAGGAAACGCAGATGCATGCGTCTGCCTTCTGTCACAGCCCTTCGACCGCCCGCCCTCATGCATTTAGTGGTCCTGCCTCATGTCACATCCCCATGCTGCCCTTGCTCCGGCAGCTTCGGAATGTGCCCTTTCACACTTGCTGTGTCGGAATGAAATGTTCCAGGAAATGTTATGGAGCGGTTGTTCAGTTTTGTAATGTTTACGTCAAGATTGCAAGTGGGGAAGTGTAAATATTTTGTGAATTTTTAGAGTCGGTTGCAACTAAAGTAACAAAAACGTTATCACGAAACTGAAGCTAATTCATAATTTCTTACTTGTATCAGATTTTTATTTCACGGTTTTTAGTAGATTTGTTTTTATTGGTCAAGATAACCGGATCACCATAACTTCTTACACCATATGAACATCAGAATGTTTATGATAATTATTTACTAGTACTTACTCTAAATAAGGATTCGTTTCGAAAGTTTGAATGAATCATAAAGTATTTCGACTCTTCTAAATGTCTAAGGAATTTCGATAAAATTGTGTTGGCCTTAATAGCCTTCGGAGTTAAATTGCACTTCCCCAACTGTCAGAGGTGCTGAGTAAATGAAATACTACAAGTCTGATGCATTACTATTTATAAAATATATTTAAAGAAAGAATATATGGAATTATGTTGGTGATAGATAAATTGGTGCTTATCCTTACTGCTGTGAGAAATGGCAAAGGTGGCTGGATACCTCCCTCACTTTGTCATCGCTTCTTCGTTCCGAGACATCTTGACACAGAGATGCTTCCTGACACATCACCTGTCGCTCACACTCACAAGCTTACCCTTCGCGGTCGGAATGATCAGCTACTGGACAATTATTAGAACAAACTATTTTTTTTTAAACATGCGGATGAAAGACAAAAAATAGAATAATTTTCGATTCTACATACAATGTTCGAGACAAATGATACCAAACAACAACCATTTTCAAGAAATTGCCGTGCTATATTTTGTACGGAAATGATTACACTGCTGTTACCAACATTAATATGCAATGCTTCAGGTGGGTCCAGCACTCCAAGTTAGTCAAATCTGAGATGTATAATTGTCTTCTTTATTTTTATTCTAATTGATATAAAACACAACAATGTGAATAATAATGATGAAAAAACACGATTTAATTATATATCAGTTAATACTATAGAACAAGGGATATTCAAGAACTTACTTGACTTGTTTGAAATGCACCAGATCACGTACTACCTACAAACATGGCAGCCGAGCACAACGGTTTCGTGATTTTTGCATCTCACCTCGGAAGAAGTGAAATATCTCTCTGAGATGTCCGGTGACCTATACATAAAATACGGGAAATTTTCCACAAATCAAAATAAACTTCCATAACTTTCGTGATTTAAAACCTGATCTTATTTTGAAAGTAGGTGTTTTCTCCATGAGATGCAATGTATTTCAAAATCAATGTTAATAGCAATTATTTCATTTATATGGCTGGTGAGGTATGTTTTAGGTTAAGTACAATAAGTATATGTTACTCTGTCTATTTATGCCGATTTAAGATATTTAGTGATTTAATTTTACCTACGCTAGTACTACCTTAAACGTGTTTGCATTCATGTTGAAATGCTGTTGAAATGTTAATATATTTAACTAATAAGACGCATTACTAAACAAATAGTGTCAATATCACCTACATCATCTTGATCTATGTATATACTAATGTTAAAATACTGAAATCTTATTATATGCCATTCACCTAACTTGTTATTATTTGATGCACGCGGGAGAACTGTATTCTATATTTGATATACTCCTGATGCCAAGTTTCTGAGTGGTTTTTGATTTGTTCTTTTTCTACATTTGCTTTAAACTTAAACCATATTTAATCCCATAATCCCATTTAATTATTTTTGATGCACGTGTTGTTGCGCGGATGTCTACATGCCCCAGCGACAGCTCTGCCCTTTACTTCTCTGCTATCCAACCTCCCTTCCTACTTGTGGGTGCTAATTGTCGCTATTAATTAAGAGACCTAATTGAACGCTTCCTGGAACGGACTCCTACCCGCCGCTCATTGCGAGCGACTCGACCGACCGACGCGACGGTGGCCAAAGTGCTTGTTGCCCATTACTAATGCTTTCTGACTCACGAGAAACATAGAGGGTGGGACACGTGAATTTGAAGTTGATATTGATGCTTCTCGTTCATTCATATAACAAAAAATTGACGGCAAGGAAGTGCAAATGGTCTCATTTTTTGGAACATAAGTCTTAGATGACCGTTTTTTTTTCAAGAATGTCGAGAGAAAGATATCTATTATCAGTTTATGCTGCTGATGAAGATTTTAATATGTATTGGGAATTCGTACCGAGAAGTATAGAAGTATGCGTTAACAAAGTTACATAATTTCGTCGGATTTTATACGGAAAAAGACTTGACATTATTGCGAGAGAAAACGACTATGATGTATTCAGTTGTAAAATTATACGACGCAAATATATAGGAGTCACGGAAGACAAAAAATTATTGTTCGATCAACATACAACAATTATACAACGGTTTTTTACAAGAAAAAGTATTGCTCACGAAGCATGTGTTGCAAATAAAGGAAAAATAAAATTAATACTGAGACATCTCAGATATTTGGCTTCAAGTACACGCGAGTGACGTCGCCAGCCAATAGTAAATTATTCCGCTCTGGTGATCAGAACGCATGGCTGCGGGATGTGAACCCTACCCCCACTCTTCATAAAACTTACCTCACGAAAGAAACAAGAGGAAAAAGTCTCACTCATTGATTCAACTCGCTCGCTTATACTCACGCAATCAGTCAAGTACGAGATTAAGGAACTTTTTCTAGAAGAATGCGGGTTGAGAAGTTCTGGTTCTCGGTCTGTTAAGAGAACACCTCGTTGAATGTTGAACTTCCTTTCGAGTGATATGATGTAGAAGAAGCTTGATTTCATCATTATTTCGTGATTCCTGAGGGTCGGTTGTGTCGAGGAGTCACTAACGTGAGCGGTTTCCGGGGAGGCCCGAGCATCCTGGTGCGAGGTCGGCGCTTCAACATCGAGACGAGAAGATACGAGAAGACTAGAGTCGAGGATGTTGGTAAAGAATAAGAATATCTAATTTGTGTGGTAATCATTGTCAATGTAAGGGTTGTGTTGCCAATATAGTATATGTGTTTTTAGAATAAATTGTTGTTTGTTGTTCCAAAAGACTGTTCATCCCTTTTTGATTTATTTAAGTCTGTAAGTGTAAGAATAATCATTCAGTGGGTTAGATCGGGACGCTGTACGTTTCACATTTGCCCATAATATGGACAAAATGGAATAATAAGTTGTTTTATGTATTGTGAAACTATAAGTAACACAGAGAAAGGTTACAAAAGAAAATGATAAACAAATTGTTGGCAGATACGACGGACAAAGGAAATGAGTGAGCGAAAATACCTATTATTTCATGAAAAATTACATATTTGCTCATATAAGTTGAAGATGATTAAAATCAACAAAAAGTGTATAAGAAGTTATAAGTGATCATGAAAATTTCGGGTACGGTGCTGGTTACGGTCAACAAATGTCAAAGACGATAATAAGGATCTCGCGGAAGGTCGGTGTCGAGTTGCGCCCCTGGTCAATCGCACCTGCGTTAATTTCCATCTCTTCGCGGAGCCTACGGCCATCCTTTACAACTCAAGAGCTACATAAAGATCATTATAATACGTTTATTCAATTCATCTTTTTTTTCAAAAGTAAAAAAAAACAAACAAGATTTATATTTATTTAGAATGCAGCTTAACGTTATACTGTATGGGATTTTTTATGTTTCTGTCAGATGAAAACTTTCGTGAACCTTTTTTAAAATTTTTATCAGATACCGTTAAAAGTGATATTATTATATTATAGAGAATAGTTCGTTTGATTGCTTTTTCGATAAAATCCAGACTATTTGTAAAATGTTTGTTGTTTTTTAATGTAAAACTTGTTACTCGCCTGATGAGTACTGTGCTCACAGTGGAAACGTTGTGTTTAAATCTGTGTTCAACAACAACAACAAAATGCCTGAGAATGATGAAATTGTTTTGTTGATAATATTAGAGTTCGTAAAACGGTAGCACGTAGTATATCGCAATCACAGAAGGCAACGCGTAATGATTCCCTGGTCTCAATCTCTACTACAATCGGTTATATTTAGTTTATTTCGTAATTTTAAGAACAGTAAATAAATGTAAAGATTCTTTAATATATTTAACGACAACTGTTGGAGGTCAGCGTATGAATGTTTTCTTGCGTTTCGTTGTTTTCCAATAGACTTTCTGAGACAAACAAATTGTTAGTTTCATCAACGAAAATTATTACTATTATTGGTATAATAAATATACCTATAAAAATAGAAAAGAATCGACGAAAGTTGATGCAACGATTGTATTGGTTCCTTAGCAAATTTTCGTTGTTAAAAATGTTATCAGAACATTTTGTTTTTCTGAAACTTATAAATTTCTTCGCAAAATTATATCGTTAAAAAGTTTAAATAACGACTTAGTTTTTCCTTGCTGAAAAGTAAAACGTCTTCTACAAAGGACAATATTTTTTAAATGTCTAAATGTACATCTTACTTGAAGTACCCGAAAGAAATTTCATAAGATAAATGTAATAATATTTTTCTGTGAAGAGTCAACTCAGTTTCGTAAAAATGAAGGCAAAAGAAAGGGACCTAGGGTAAGAACCAACTTAGTCCAGTCCTTCCTTTAAGGTCAATGCTGATTATCGGCTCTTTTAATTCAATAACACCTTCTTTGGTGCGTATCGCTCAACAATGGTTACCGGGAAAAAAATCAAAACAACCGGTGCAATTGGCATCTTTTTCTAAACACCAGACGTTATGTGATGCCTCCCATTGAAGTATGTTAAATATCGTGACCTTAGACACCTTGTAAATTTTTGTGAAAGACCAGCATCAAAAGCTTCATACTCGCCACTTCCCAAATAGTCCCCGAAGAATAACAGCAACAAACCGCATTATGATGACAAGTATTTGGACGAAAGTAAAGTACCCGAGGATAATGAAATTTTGCAATTTTCGGAATATACAATTTTTTTAATTTTTAATAATCTTAATACTTGGATTTGTGAATAAAAATGACTAATAACAATACAACCAATACATTGTTACTACACTGATTGTAGTAATTTTTTTACTTTTTTTTAAAAAAAAGCATAAAGTTCATAGCTTCAATTGTATTTAAACAACATATAACCCCTTATATCTAAAAAAAAATTCCCAGTTTTTACCCCTTTTTCGTGATAAATATTTATTTGAAATGATTTATGACATGGTAGGAATCAAGAACGTCACGAAACAAAATGGTGTACCATTTTGGCAATTAATTGGGGACGGGGTAGAAACCCTTCCGGTCTCAAACTTTTTCCGGAAAAATTGAGTCACGCTACCCATAAAATTATATACTTTTGTAGAAATATTTATCGAAGAGGTTAATGAACCTAACAATGCAAAAAAATTAAGAAATGATCATTAGAACAGAAAATGTAGAACGAGAAACCTGAATAATTTTGTTATTTGGCCAAAGTTGGTTTTTCCCCGAAGGTCTTCAAATACACTCTTCTTTACATAGAAATCTCTTAGATTACGGTGAACCTCACCGCCAGGTAACAGATTAATCATGTTACGTCGAATGAAGGTTCACCGTAATCTAAGAGATTTCTATGTTTGTGAACCAGAAATGGAAAATAATACCCAAATCAAGTACTTCCTAAGGGAGTCGCCTCAGATGAGGAATCTAGTCTCTACGAGACCACCTCAGAGGTCTTTGGGTTTCACAAGTTGAATGAGAATGGTAGACGGACCCGAGAAGCGAACGGGATGGCGCAGTCGGTAAGCGCATGAGCGCGTAAAGCTCAAGGTCCCGGGTTCGAATCCCGGTCCCGTCTACCATTTTCATTCGACGTAACATGATTACACTCTTCTTTGTAGGTCAAATTAAATACAGCTATTTTGGCTCATTTAGATGCCGAATTAAAGAATCTTAGTTACGTTACATCAGGTAATCAAATAAATTGTATACATATGTGTGTGTATAATGAATGTGTGTGTATATGTACATGTATATATGTGTGTGTATATGTATATATGTGTGTGAGTGTGTGTGAGTGTGTGTGTATAAAATGAAAAAAAAACATCTAAATCATGTAATAGCATTAGGAAGTGATACGATGCCAAGTGGGGGCGATCACCCATATATCATTATACATCAAACAAAAGTTATGATATGTCACTAAGCAATTGCGATATAAAATAAATTGTTTTTTTTAAGAAAGAAAGAACGTATCAAATAGTTTGCCAAAATTTTGTGCACTTTATAAATAAGAACACAGACGTCATGTATCAATTAAAATTACCATTGCGATTAAAATAATAAGTTATATTTTACACTTGGAAAGTATGTATTACTTACTGCCAGTTTGCCAGATTAATCAATGAGTATTTTATGATTTATTGCAATGTGGTCGAGTTTGTACTCTTTTATCACGATATTTAAAAGAGATTCCAAGAGAGTGTTAGTAACAAAAAATCAACATTTATTAAGAAATGGAATGACAAACCTTACCTGCGCTGGCGGAGGAGAAGGATGAGGAAAGGTTCATGGGTGCAACTCAACAGGACCCTTCGAACTTCGAGCGGGCGCAACTCTACCCTATTAGCGAGGATAATCCTTGCATCCCACTTTCCAGGGGCGCAACTCTACCGTTTCTAAAATTTCAACTCATATTTGAAAAGTATAAGTAAATTGCAAATGGCACACGAATTTGAAGGGAGGGAATTGAGGGGGTCCAACATAATTTTTTATTCTGTCACTCGAATGGCGTGGAAACAAGCAAGTTTCCAATGGTACATCGGACAGTAGAAGTACTTAATATGAACATGATGGAAACTGCCCGGAGACGAGGGAAACATACTTTTTGGAAGGCTGAAACTTTTTGCGGAGAGTTGTGCACGATAAAAGACATTTTTAAAAAATAAATGGCAAATACAACAAGAGTAAGAAAGAACCAACTGAGGGGCAAAAGATGAGAGAGATGATTGAGAGAGAAAACGTGGAAGAAGACCTTGTATTGATTATATTTGAAGAGGGATTATGTAGTGTAGCTAAAATAAAATAAAAATTTGCTCATGATGGAAGATAGAAAGCAGATCCCTGGCAGCAACCTCCCATTTAGTCCAAAATATCTCCAATCTCTTCGGTGAATTATCTTTGCAGACCAGTAAATTTTCTATTCAGTGATATTTTTGTCATATTGAAATAAAAGAATAACTCGTCATTTCTCAATCAATATTCGTCAAACAAATGAATATTTTTGTTCATTATTTTCATTATATGAAATAATTATTTTGATTTATGATGATTATCTTCTTCTTCTTTCAAAGCGCTTCAACGATTTATCTCATCTTTTGAATTCCTCCACAATAGCCTTCCAGCTTTTCCTATCTTGCATTTTCACTGTCCTATTCTTAATATTCAGTTTTCTTAAGTATTCCAGGACATTATCTTTCTATTTGGTTTTGGGCCTACCTCTCTTCTTTGATGTTAGCGGTTTCCATTCATATATCTTCTTCACTGTTCTATCCTCTTTCATTCTGCATACATGGCCCAGCCATCTCAGTCTGGATGTTTTTATCTGCTTTATGATGTTCTTGGATTTAATCAATGTATCTAGCTTCATGTTTGTTCGGTCTCCAAATACCATCTGAGATCTTTATGGGTCCATATATCCTTCTTAGGAACTTTCTTTTGAAAATGATTAGTTTTTGAATATCTGCTTGTTCAAGTGTCCAGGTTTACGTACCATATGTTACTATTGGTTGTATTGTGGTTTGATAAAGATAAAGTTTAGCAGATTTAGAGAGTAATTTGCTCTTATATAAGGCTCTATTTGCGTAATATGCTCTGTTACCGGCCGCAAATTCTTTCGTTAATCTCTTCCTCTATCTTGTTGCTTCCATTTACGACTGAGTCTAGATATTTAAATGATCTCACTTCTTGAAACTCTTCGCCATTTACATGAATAATTATTAATTTTATTTCACCTGCTTTACATCTTAGATAATTAGTTTTGTTGCTGTTAATTATTAATCCATAATCTAAAGATATCTCCTTAAGTGCACAGAATATTTCTGCTTATGTTTTCTCTGTTCTCGTCATTATCAGCACATCATCAGCATAGGCGGTATATTGTTTCAGGTGTGAAGTAATGCTTCCTTTGATTCCAGTCTTTTGCATAATTACATCAATAATTACAGACTTGCCGAAAGAGGATAACCTTGCTTGACTCCAGAGGTCGCTTCGAATTCTTCATTAAGTAGATTATTGATTTTCTTTCTCGCTTTAGAGTTGTTTAATGTGAGTGCTATTAAATCTCTTAATTTTTGGGGTACTCGATGCATAGCCATGGATTTCATTATTTTATCCCTGTATATTGAATCAAAAGCCTGAGAGTAATCTATGAACATATTATACAGATCTATCCCATGTTCATGACATTTATCATAAATTTGTCTCGTTATGAATATTTTATCTATTGTAGATCGATTTTGGCGGAATCCCATTTGATAGTCCGAAAAAAGCTTTTCAACTATATCAGTTAATCTTTTGTTCAATAATATAGCAAATATTTTATAGATTACTTTAGTTGCTGCACCCATATCTATCTCCCTTCTTAAAAATTGAACATATTATTTCTTCTTTCTATTGGGATGGTAGTTGTTGACAATTCCAAATTTTAAGTACAAGTTTATGAATTTCTTTTCTTATATCTTATTATTCTTGGAGTGCATTATTCTGATTTTGAGCAACCCTGGTATGTTTAGGCTATTTTACAATTTCTTAGTCAAATGTCAAGAAATTCGATTCATTAAATACCTCGGAATACACGACGAAATCTGGTTTCAGCGAAAATATTGTCTGTGCTGGTCCAGTCTACCCTTTAGGCACCATTAACATCTGCACTTAATTCCCATATATCCCTGTAGTAATTTCCTAGGAACTTCCCTTAAAACTCGAAGTTTACTGATTATTAATATCTTTACTTCCAATATGTAATGCAAAAAATGTTCAATATTGCAAATTGGTGTGCTTGGTTCAAGATAATTTTTAAACAATGGTTCCTTGTGTACAACGTTAGCAAGTCTATGAGCAACACTATGGGGAGTATGGATTTTTTATTATTTAAGTAATATAACAGTCTCATTTTTAAGAAACAACTCTAACAATTAATTTAAAAGTTAAATTAGCGCATTTCCTCGTAACAGTCGGTTTTTCTCTAAAAGTAAGTGTGTTATAGCAAAATGTGTTTCTCCTTGAATGAGTGAATGAATGATTTCGCTTGTTATCAAGTTAAAAAGTTCAACATTCCGTACAAAAGTTTTTTCTACGTGGCTGAGGAAGGCTGGAGTCCGAAACTTTCGTCCAATTTGTGAATGATTTTGTGTTTTACTTTCTATTTCTCATTAACGGCAAAACCTTTAAATTTATAGAATGCAGTTTTGTCGCTTAATTTTCAAGATTTCCCATGTCGGCTGAATTGACCTACTTGTTGGCGAGCCCTAAAACCCAAATAATAATATTAATAATAATTATTATTATTATCATTATCACCATCATTCTGTGTAGCGTTACATCTCAGAACTTTCACGACTCCCTTTCAACCTGTTAAACTAATAGAAGTAGAATGAGAAAAGTTAACGTAACTTGAATTCACCTTTTACTTTACTGATCCTCACCTCATGAATCCACAATATTTGTATATAAAAATATCGTAATTTAATCGATTACCAAATAATCCTTAACCCCATTATATTTACTTCCTTCTATATCATATTCTTTACTAGTAAAAGGGAATTTCAATTATTTTGAAATTTAATATTTAGAAACAATAATTTTGTCGAAGCACCTATTAACCATGAAATTAGTGTATATGAGCTTCTAAATTAATGATATTTGGCTTATGGAAGTATAATGAACCTTTTTTCCGTTATAAATCACTCACATCGGGGAGGGAAGGACGGTATTTGTCAGAAAATTGCTGAACTTATTCTTTGTTGTACGCTCCTTACATGTTTTTTCGTCTAATTCACACTCTCTTTCCCTTCCGTGTTTCTTTATTTCTTTCCTTTCTTTCTTTTTTTCCTTTCCTTTCTTTTCTTTCCTTTCTTTCCTTTCTTTCCTTTCCTTTCTTTTCTTTCCTTTCTTTCCTTTCTTTCCTTTCTTTCCTTTCTTTCCTTTCTTTCCTTTCTTTCCTTTCTTTCCTTTCCTTTCTTTTCTTTCCTTTCTTTCCTTTCTTTCTTTTCTTTTCTTTTCTTTCCTTTCTTTCTTTTCTTTCCTTTCTTTTCTTTTCTTTCTTTCTTTCCTTTCTTTTCTTTTCTTTCTTTTCTTTTCTTTCTTTCTTTCCTTTCTTTCCTTTTTTTCTTTCCTTCTTTTTTTCCTTTCTTTCCTTCTTTCTTTCCTTTCTTTCTTTCTTTCCTTTCTTTCCTTTCTTTCCTTTCTTTCCTTTCTTTCCTTTCTTTCCTTTCTTTCCTTTCTTTTCTTTCTTTTCTTTCTTTTCTTTCTTTTCTTTCCTTTCTTTCTTTCTTTCCTTTCTTTCCTTTCTTTCCTTTCTTTCCTTTCTTTCCTTTCTTTCCTTTCTTTCCTTTCTTT
>NNCF01127298.1:425410-532866 GCA_002313205.1 Laupala kohalensis
CTTTCTTTTCTTTCTTTTCTTTCTTTTCTTTCTTTTCTTTCTTTTCTTTCTTTTCTTTCTTTTCTTTCTATTCTTTCTTTTCTTTCTGCTCTCCTGTTCCCTTGACGGGTTGGCGTTTTCCACAGACGTGTGTCGCACGACTTCTTCAAAAGCGACCGCTGCCGTCTCAAGCGCCCTTTTCTGCTGAATTTCAAACATTTCCGTTGGCTTATTCAAATGTCTTGAAGGCACGTGAGTGATAGGTGGAAGGCACCAACGACGCCTCTGCTGACGGCGAAGACGACGCCCATTGTAAAGACAAAGAAACCACGAAAGAAAAAACTGAGGATTTAATTTTCCCAGAGAATCCTTTTACAATGCAATTTCAAAACGGAGTGGCGAAGTTTAGCAAATAAATTATAATGTGAAAACATTTCAAAAAATAATATTAAAAAATTGCTCACCATTGAGGAAACAAATCTTGCGTACTAATCAATAAATAGAAATGTATGACAACTGAATATTTCAGGAATTCGAAAAGAAAAAAAACACTCACTGTCAGTCACTAGAAACTATCACCCCTAACGCCTGGTATAAGATCAGTTCTAACGTATTTTTCTATGTGAAACTTTTTCCAACCATTATATGTGCGGAGATATTGGATCTACTATAATATTAAAAATATTTAAATAATATTGCATATTTATTTATACAATGCTTGAGAATTTTTCAGGACTTGATACTATTTCTTCGAGATCTATCATCAAATTTGTTTTATGCACATTACACTAAATAGTGTAAGAGTAAACTATTATTATATGCACATCTTCAATTCGTGGTGATCTTCAATTTGTGGGATTCCCACCTACTGAGAATGGAGGTAATGGAAAAATTTAAGAAGTAAAAGTAAAAATACCTTATTACACAGTGATCATTACACAGTGAAATCTTAATTTTTCAGTTTTACGGACTACCCAAAATTCTTATTTTTTGTTTAGGAAAGGGGAGGCCCTTTTTTCGGTAGAACTGGACGGAGCAACGCCGGTTATGTCGGAATAACTCCTTGGTTTACCGACTAAAACCCAACATAGTGCTATATAATATGCAATACTATATTTCTGGAAAAAGAAGAATTGAGGAATTTTGCTGGACTTACAAAGGAATGGGCGGAAGTGACAGATCGATACCGACCTTGATTTTTTTTCACTGAAAGTGTGTATTGAATTGTTTGCACTGTTAAAATTTTTGCTGCTGAGAGTACTGGAAGTAGCTTCTAAACGTTTTTGAAAATGCCAAAGAAAAACACATCAAACGACCGATTGTACACCCCTCAATGGTAAGCGATAAGGAAGGACGGAAGAGAGCGAATACGATGGATAGCTGATCATGTAGGTTTCTTTTGCAAGTCAACAAACTAGCTGCATAATTACAACTATAATTATTGTCATTTTTAACAAGAATATATTAAATTTTCATTATCCAGTTTCGTCCATTCAAATGATCAAACTGTTGAAACTCGCATTACTCCCTAATCACAGTTCTCTGTTAAAATATTTCAATACGTAATGTTCTTCTTTTGTTAGAATGAAGTCAGTCATTTGAAATTATTACAGTTAGAAAAACACATTATTTGAAATAATGTTTCATAATAAATAAATCAGATTTTCAATTTAACGCATTCATACTGTTGGACAACAAAATTCAATTTATTATTAATACAGTCATACTCTGATATTAGTTGGAAATAAATGATATCTGTAATTCTGCATAAACTATTGTTTACTCTTTGTAAACATTACAAAAATGAGATGACAATACAATGCATAAAACACACATTCGCTTTGCACCATGTTCATGTAATGAATGAGATGTTTGCACATTCTTTAATTTCACAACTGCTGTGACCAGACAAAACAAAGATTTAAAAGGAAATGAAATACGGAAGCCTCATTCCTTATCAATAGCGCGAAAGACGGCCGATAGAAACCCTCTGTGACAGTAGGTATTGCGATGTGGTGTTGTGTCACACTACAAGCACAGGGCTGTACTACTTTCTTACAGAAAATTCGTACCCTTTATCGACATTTTCAAAAAAGAATTTAAAGCTACTTCCAATGCCTCTCAGCTGCAAAAAATTTGAACAGTGTACAAATTTTAACAACCCAATGCAATACACACTTTCAGTGAAAAAAAATCAAGACCTGTTTCGACCTGTCACATCTGACCATTCCCTTGTTAGTCCTTCTCCTTTGTTTACAGGACGCAGTTAAGTCTCCATATACACAAAGCGAAGTATCGTCTGTGCTCGAACCCTTAATTGATTCATTTAGGTCATCAGTTCCCATTCTTTCAACTCGCAAACCCCTTTCTCGTCTGGGTAGTGTAAACCCCCAACTCACAAAAATATTTAAAAAATAGACACATATTAGTATTTGATTCCAAACTAACTGTTTAATAAGCTTTAATTACTCACTCAAACGACAATAAAAAGTCACAGGACTTTCTACTTGGGAGGGTTGTTTTAAGAGACGGTTTCTGAAAACTCAAAACAAGAATGTCGCAACAAACAATACATTGTGGTCTTGGGGCTGTCTTTGTCATTTGTAAGTGAAATTATCCTTATCCATGTATCCTTCTGCTCTTCCATCTTATCGCATGATTTGGAAGAAGGAATTGCGAGGAGAATAAGCTCATTAGGTTTGTATTTCATCATTAAAACTTCTATTCAAGAAAATAATTATCTCATTTTATCGAAAAAGAAACATACCATATTATGTACTGACCCTCTTACATAGGAGGTTCACTAACAATGCAGTTTTTTTAGCGACAAGAAACAGTGATAGTTTCCAATAATTCCCATTATTACTATTGTCTGTATTTGGTGGTTTCAATGTAACGCGCAAAGTTCTTCCATTGCCCTAAGCTATCCCTTCCATCTTCCGTGTGAAAGATGAAGACTACTTCGTTAGGCTAAATTGGATTTTCTCTTTGATAGAGAATATTGAACAGCAAGTAAAGTTCAGCCATGGTGAGATCCGGTCGCTTTTGTGAGTGGTCGCTCATCCGAGGCGATGCGTGGGTGTGGCTCCAGCTAAGAGATGAGGAGGAGACAGAGAGCGGCGGGCGCACACCTCCAAGGGCGCGGTTGGACGTGGCGCAGTGACCCGTATCCCCACTGACGCCATGGGAATCCCCTTTAGGAAGGATCAGCATTCACGTCTGAGCTCTCATATTCAATTGAAGACGACAACATTTTGATGACATGAAGAGATCTCTTCCAGACACAAACATTAGAACATCATTCAACCACACATCCAACAATCATACAATGAATGAATGCACTTAATATAATTTTTTTCTGATAATTAATTAGGAAATATATTTTTTCTAACTTGTATCTCTCTTCTCGAGACAACAGTGAAGGCTGATGAATTATGGAAAATAATTATTCACCCACAGATCTGATATCGATATCTTCCTTATACCCGACCAATATTTTATTTATTTTTACACTTTTTATGCATTGTTCAATTTGGTTAGTACCTTCGGGACTATATGTTTTCAAAAACGATTAAATTAAAATATGCATATTTAAAATTATATACGATCAATAATACACAAATATTATTTGGTATTGCGTATTTTGCAAAGCACTGTTAAAATATATATTTATTTGAAGAATTAATCCAGTGTTCTGTTTACAAACTCTTATATATCTTGTGATCACGATCTTCTATATTATACGATCACGAGACAACGTAATCACGAGATTATTGATCTTATACATCTTGTGATCACGTTTAAAAACTCGCAGGTTACGGATTTCTAACTCGAATGTTTGATGGTGAAGAAGTATTTAAAAATATATGAGTAAAGTATATGAGTGAAAAATTCAACAAGGAGAAAAGGAATGAAGGAAAACAAAACGTTCACTAATACTTTATTTACAAAACGATAATGTTGTGTAATAGTCGATTTATATTTCAATGTTATCCCTGTAGAGAAATTTGGGAGTCGTTAATTATGATAGCAATAGGTGACTGATATACCATTCGAATTTGATTACTTTACGTAAAAAAGTTTTGTTATAAAAGTTGACAGCCTCTGCCATCGATGCCAACCGAAACGATGTTTCTTGGAACACTTGAGTCAACATATGAAAAGCTCCATCCCCTTCCATGGATGGCCCAAGTGCCTGGGAATGCGTGGTCCAAAGGACCGGTTGTGTCTTATCACGTGCAGATAACGCAGCGGGTTCCACCACAACCGTCGAGGGAATCGGGCCACTGAAAGAAGGAAAGTGCGCAGCTGTGCCATGAGACCACGGAGGATCTGTTTCCTGTGCGCCCGCTATCGTGTCCAACTCTAATGAATAGCTCATATTCACTGCTTCAAAACCTCACACGCTCTGTACGAACACACCAGTTTCTCTTCCGATTACATTTCACGTAAAGAAAACTACGAAAGAGTCCAACATTTGCTTTCAAGCTTTGAATTTGAGAGGCGAAAACAATTTAGAAGGTTCATTCTGATGTGAGTTCTCTTTATATGCGAATGATTTATTTATCATAATGCATTTATTTCTACATAGAAAACATTCTAAAATTAAGGTCAATAATAATATTTTTTAAATTTAATATTTATTTTTATCTACCTGCAAATCAGGTTATTTACTTAACATTATTCTTTTCAAATTAATTTTAAATATTTCACTAAACGTCGTTGCTTAGTTTGGTGCCGTTCACTGTTTTTTACTGAACAAGAATAGTAATATTATGAAACTAGTGGTGCAAAACCATTGCACATACTTTCTCATATACGTTTCTCCGGCTGCAGCATAGAGTGAGAAAAAAATTCTATAGTGAAAGGTCCTCTATATTTTGGTCGTCTTCCAGTGCTCTATTCAAGCTCAAAGTCGCTAGATTAACTTACTGTCTTTTATTAGAAAATTTGAAAGTAAAATAAATATTCGGAATATTATTTCAAAACATATAGCAACATATCAGTCTTATAAATATCGTAAAAGTGTTATGTAAATGTAATTCCGTTGTAGACAGAAAATGATGTATTTTCATATCTGCAGTGCGTTTGCTGTCCTCCTATGTATTTTATCATTATCATATCTTTCATTTCAGTTTACAAAAAGTGTACCGTACGTCTGCCTGGACCATTTACAGTGGTAAATATTATTCAAGCTTCTTGAAACAGTAAACTCGTGGTGTAGCAGGCAGAAATTATTTTACTGTCTATACCAAACTTTCAAGCGAAATACTACTAATGCGGATGTAATGCATACTAATTGTACTTAACGTACAGAAAATTTAAGCAAAATCGTTGAAGCCGTTTTTGAGAAAAATTCAAAAGATTACTCTGACCTTCATGTGAAGTACCCTTTGTTTTAAGGTAAAAAATAGAGCACATGCATCAACAAGTAAATTCTACCGTAAATACGTAACGCGAATTAAATTGGTTCATTTGTTTACTCAGAATCCCTGCGCACAGACGGACAGACGGACGGATGTTATGCCAAAAACAACTTTTTCAGAATCAAGGACCGCCGAAAAGGATATTTCTGTCGAAATCTCGCTTTCGAATTTTTTCACGATTACAAAACTTTCTATATACTACGTACATGAGAAAGTCAAAACAATAATTTATATTAGTGGTTTCTATGAGAAATATTGCAATTTTTTTAGTTTCGTGGTATTAGAGAAAACGAAATGGAATGAAAATTGTAATATCAAAGAATGTGCAAGGCAGAAAGATTAAAAATTAAGTTTAATTTTTTGGAATGTAATAAAATTGCTATTGGTGATATTTAAACCCACAATGAAATGAAAATTGTTCAGAAAGGTACGTACAAGCACTAATATAGTGTTTGATAACGAGGAAGTAACGGGGTGTAAAAGCGAATGAACCTGTGTCACCCGCACTCCGCAATGGCGTATTCACCAAAAGCTTCGAAATTCAGCTCACACGTATTTATCTATTATTTAATATTTTTCTTTATTATTCCAGATTTATCTTTATTTTAAGACTTTTTTTGAGTCAGCTGCGAAGCATTGGTCTTCGAAATTCGACCCATGCGTTGTCTAAGGTGAGTGTCCAAGTGCACCACTAGTTGTTAGTAATAATTTTTTAACTTATATCAATGACGATTAATAAAGAACTAGCTGATTACCCGGCGTTTCCAGGAATTTTATTTTACTTGTTAGACCAAACTTTTTGTATTCAGGAAAAAATAAAATCGATCTACATTGAAACATCAAAATAATTTTACTTACTGTTTTTTTTAAACATAGTTACAGCATCCTAATTTTATAGATTCATAACAAAACAATTTAATCCCCATATGTGCTGAACTTATACGGCATCAAATCACAGCGTATCTGTAATGTCCCGAAATCTATGGATTAAACTCGTTACTCGTATAATATTTTAACATGCCTCTTCCTTGCCACTGCACCCATGGGGATTCTAGGACTGTTTATCCCCCCCCTCCCCATCCCAATGGTGACCTAACTCCGTAATAACATCGGAAGAGGCTCTTTTCATCTCAGCATCTCAGGTAGAACAAACCCACTCGCCGGGAGCCGCGCCGCTCGAATTTTCGCTTCCGCGGCAAGACACAACAGCGGCAGCGCGGATGCACTATTTCATTTAAACGCTTATAAAATCAAAACTATTTGTACAAATTTTTACAATTTAAAGAATGAACCCATGAACCTCTTTTTTTCGACTTCATCTGTATATATGGTCAAAATCATTTTCAATGTTTCTATTCGCGCATTTTAAAAATAAAAGTTCTTCCTGACATCTTATCTATACCCTTGACAAATTTCATCGTGATCGGTCCAGTGGTTTAATTGTGATTATGTAGCAAACATACAGACTTTCGCATTTATATATTAGTATGGAGCATGGATAGTTGTACAAACATCAATAATTTAACTAGAGCATATCAACGAGTACTCAGCTGATGTGACATATGAAGTGCGAGAAAAAGATTCAGTGATGCCGGATGGTGGATTGAGTAGTGGTTGGAGATTTAGAGATTAAGATTCGGTAGTGAGTTGGATTGCTTGCTGGATGCCATGGGTTTAGATCCCTATGAGGACGTACGAGTTTTTATTCTCATATACGAAATACATAGAAAGTGTTGTAATTGTGAAAATACATTCGATAGCGGAATTTTGACGGAAAGATCCGTTTCGGTATCCCTGATTCCGAAAAATGGTTTTTCAAATGACTTCTGATGCCGTCAAGAAAATTTACTTTTTACTTTATCTCTTTCTTGAGTACGATTGATCTTACATCCAATTTATTTTTACTCGGCTGAAATTTATACTTCTAATTTGCATAGAAATTTATTTTGACTTAATTACCAAATAAAATAAGAATATATCTTTGCTTTGGCTCACATCAATAATATCGTAACAAGTAATTCATTTATGATTTGAAATAGAATATCTATTCTACTTAGCTAACCTCCTCCAAACACCATACGACAGAATTTGCAAAAATAACCTCACTTTTTATTTTTAGTCAATATTGCAGACAGAAATGTTTATGAAAATCAATGTCCAATGGTTTTTTCACCATTAGTTTTCTCATGTCTCGACGTTCATACTACCAGTCTACTTAGTTGTAGACTCGTACTGATTTGAGGCACAAGGTATCGATCGACCAACCCTAGTGAACCTCTAAAGGTACACTTGAAGGGTCAGACGGGGGAAAAGTGGGATCTTGACTTTAATTGCTGAATCAACTATTACACCACTTTTGATAATATTAGGACAAACACAATGTGTTCATGGTTTATATAAATATGGAGGTGATGGACTTATATAACAAATGGAAACATTGTGACATTTATAAAATCCAACCCAATTATTTAGAAAATGCATTTTTTATTATTTATTTTATTATATCAAAGTAGAACATATAACATTCTTTCATTTTTATATCCATTTATAGACAAAAAATTAAAGTGCGCAAGTGCAGTACATTGAATATAGAGTTGATAAACTCCTGTGAAGTTCGATGGGATCGATGAAACTGATTTGATTTTCAATGAATCTTTATTAAAACTATCAAATTGATTCAATTTCCCAACGCCTCAAGGACTGTGTTGGCCAATTCTATAAACTCATCGAGCTAGTAGTCTTTTTATGAAAACATGATGTGTTAACTTTCATTGAATGTCCCTATTGAACGAGACGTCTTCTAAATTGCAATTCATTGATTGCAAGTGTACCATTGGTTACCTTAACAGGTAGGCGTGCCATGAATTCCCTTCATTAGGAGAAGGTCATGGTGTGCAAAGTCACATGTCTTGTAGTCTTCCTGAAAATACTTGTCCGTCACTCACCACGATGAATATCAACCCCGCACGCTAAAGCGTGTTGACACAAATCCACTACATCTGTGGCTGGCATCGACGTCTCACAATTTACTTCTCTGTTTGGTTTAAAGGATGTTATCTTTTGTTCCAGTCTATGATCGAAAATTCTACCGCAGGATTGTACTCCTCGCACCAAATCCTCTACACCACTAGATGGCATTGCTGTATCATAGCCCAGTTGTCTTGATGGTTTGAAGGCTGCTATTTGATGATCAATATTTAAGTCTGAATATTTTCCAAAAGGAGGCTGATTATGGTTACACTTCGCTACTATCATGCTAGCGACAGCGTGAATGTAACCCGTCTTCTTCGGTAAAAGTGTGAGACTTGGTTCTTCGGAATGAGTATCTTCTTCGTTCCGTAAATTCAAAGGATGATAGCAGAATTCACCGACGTTAGTGGACGGCACAGATGTCTCGTAGGCCCCCGTTTTATTAGGTTCAAATGCTGCTATATCTTTTTCCATTGTGCCATGAGTTTCCACTCTAAAATGTCTCAATGTATTAGAGCAATTTACATTTGCGTGAGCGTGGATACAGATGATTCTTTGGTTGGTTTAGAACTTGTGAAAGGTATGGGATGAAAAGAAGGTTTTTTAATTTTTTTATTTTTAGTTCCGAGTCCGTTCGTAATCGATGATTTTTAGAGTTCAGTATTCTCTAATATATGGAGTTTTGATTATCTCTCTTTGTTCATGCCAGTGGCAGCAGGAATTTGTACACTCATCAGATAGAGTACTCGTCCAGAGCACCACTTAGTGTGGCGGGGTTAGGTTTCCAGAGTTACTTTTTTTTGTAGTGATACTTCTACAATATTTCCTTACATGATAAGGCATTGTTTGAATGTTGGGAGGAAAGTTCTTTCTTAGCTACCAGTGTTGAGAAGGAAAGTGATTGAAGCGAAATTTAGTTCTTTTTTTAAAAGAGACATATTTAAGATGCTATACATAAAAGCACCAAATGTACCCTTAATTTATAGATTGACACGTCTAAGCTGCCAAACATGTATGACATTATTAATTTTGTTTTTCATTTAAACCTCGAACAAGGTTTATGTTTTTTGTGTTTATTCTTTGTATTTCCCCTCCGCTAAGTTCCTCGGTAGTTTAGTTTAGATACTTTGTACTTCTTATCACTTAAGTGCGACTTGAGCATGAATTCAGATATGTTCCACCTGATAATGTTACGTACAAAAATTAGTACCGAAACGTTGTGTATTTTGTTTCAATTTTAAAACATTATACGTATTATAATGTTTTAATGTTTTGATGTACTGCGTGTGTTTTTAAAAATTCATGTTTACTTGTAACATGTGTTTATGAAATTTGTGGTCTGCTTAATTTGGTCGAATGCAAGTATTTATTATTATTAACTCAATTGAAACAAGAAATCATTTGCTTTCAGTGACATACAATTCAATCTTGAAATCTCTTCTTCAACAAATTTATTCTTATTCTTAATAATTTCAGAAGTTACAGTGCTGCAGAAGTTACACGAAGAAAACTAGCTGACCCACAATCGTGGAAATGTTAACAATGAAGAAGGTAGTCCCGAAGACAGTCCGCTAGAGTGTGCCAATGTATGACTTCCATTCAAGATTTGAGGCAGGAGAGAGAACAATAGAGACACTGTGAGATAATACAGTTTCACGGACTATGAACGTTTAAGACAGTAATTGTTACCTGTGTTTATTTATTTTTTAATTTAATGATGCCAAACAGAGCTCAAAACGTTTTTCAAGCACGACGAAAATATGGGTTCACACTCTCACGGATATTCTCCTTCAGAATATTGTAAGAAGTCCCAAGCCCTACTTATCGAAATCAGGCAATTGATTAAGGATTCAGATACAGCATTTGTAGTGTCCCATAAAACAACAAGAGGAGACATAAAACGAAGCAAAAGTTTGTGTAATATTATATGTAAAATATTAAAAACGAAAAAAAGTAGATAAAATCATAATGTTCTAGATGCTAACCGGGATGGCAAACCACTTTGAAACACACTTATAGTTCTGATAAAACATCAAATTAAATTGACATTAGTATACCTCTGGAAACTTGATTCTTTCATAATTGATGAATCCTTAAAATTTAGACATTACAAAATCAAGGGAGTTACTTGGTAAATCATTCGTGTTTCACATTTGTCGGTAAATTAGATCTATTGTAAGTCTAGTGAGTTTAAATTCAAATTCCTAGTGTTCCAATCAATTAAGTACTAAATTATTAAAAATATTTAGCTACTTCTGTGTTTTGCCAAATTACGGATATTAATTATTAGCTCTCTAGTGTTTGCTCCTTGCACAGTGGACAACTGTCTGGATCCATCCTCTTCCCAAAACAACATATCCGTCAAAACGTTACGAGTATCGATCAATCAGTGTCTTGCCCACTCTCTCGAAAATACCAGGATAAATAGTTTGGAATCTAAGTGAGGGCTGCAAAAACTGCAAAATTTCATCAATGTGTGGCAATGCAATTTCCATGTCGGTCGGAATACAGGAACCACCTTGTTGAATGTTATAGAAGATATTCGATATTCAATTACCTCTTGCCCTCGATATAAGCGTAGCTTTTAAATCCGTTGATATTTTTCCGGCAAAAACTAAATCTATAGTATAAACAGAATACGCAGTTGCTAAATATTATAGACAATCAAAGCTAGTTCACATATTAATTATTAGCTCTCTAATTCATCTTAATTAATTATTAGCTCTCTAACACATCACTTTATTTTCTCCAACGTTTCAAGATTGTGATTAATGACTTGATGTGATGTAACGAACTTGGTGATGCCAGTTGGTTTTTGTTGTTCGGGACAGAAAGATTGACAAGGTGAGGAGTATGTCACCGAGATGTTTTAAAAATGTATATGAGTAATGACTTGATGTATATATATTTTAATGGTAGATGGGATGTTATTTGAGGTGTGTAACATTTAAGATGTCCTGATGAAGATACTGATCTTGAAACGTTGGAGAAAATAACGTGAGTGTAATATGTGAACTAGCTTTGATTGTCTATAATATTTAGCAACCGCATACCCTGTTTATATTATATAATATCGAGACAATCAGAAAATAGAAATATTAACTAAATCTATAGGCTTTCGATTGTTTTCAATAAAATTGTTTTCGGAATATTTAGTCGGAAGAAAGCAAATTGTATTGTAAAGTAATCACAGCTCAACTGCCCCTCAAACTGTGCGAGGTGTGGAGCAAGGGATTGTCCTCGATCTCTTAGTCTCATAGTCTATTATACGTGAATGACGTCAACATAACTCGCATAATATATCAACATGGGATGTGGAATTAAAACGTTTTGTGAAAGTATCGCCTCCATTTAATTTTTTTGAATTGAGCGAGAGCCCTTTCGATTGAATATCTATTGCTGTCAAACCCTGAATGCAGAACATAAAAAACAGAAATTTTGTATTTTTATTTAAATTATATACAAATTATACGCATTGACATTGCTCCGACATACTACCTACTGAGTCCAGTGGGTCAACGCTAATCTGGTTGTTTTTGATTAGGAAATCGTGTTACAAGTCGCCAGTTCGAACACTTGATGAGGCGTGTCCAATTTCGTCTGGTTAAATGGCAAATTAATATCTCCGTTAACAATCTACTTTTGACTTGCCTTTCCCATTCGCCTCTATGTTAACCATTTCCCTTTTGGGTTCGACTGTTTGAAGAAATGATGGGAGTCAACTCCACTTATGGATATGCGACCGCATGCTCCAACAACTCCAGGAAAAGCTGAGGGATAAGAGAAACGTGACAAATATCAAGAAGAACAATACGAGCTGTCGCATTGTTAAAAGACTCAGTTAAATTTCAGACTCATTTCTCTCAACAAAAATTACGAGGTGATAATCTTTCGCCATACTTAAATAAAACCCACCTTCTCTATGGCATGGCGCAAACCTCGCGAGGCGTGTGGCCGTAAGCCCAATGAGCACGAGGCGCCGTCCGTTCGCCCGTCCGCCTGCGCTTGCGCCTCGCTACCTTCCTTCCTTCCGATGGCGCTCAGCTGCGTCGTCACGCCCCGCATTGCTGCCTCCCCATGCGCCACCGACAGCATCGCAGCGCAGAAGCCACCAGCCACAAACGCCACAGCTGTACGCTCTCACCCCTTCCTTGGGTCAAGAACGCTACGACGGGGATGGCAGGCGCCATTACGATCGTGTTGGTGAGAAGAAGAATTACCATATTCATTCCCACCACTTTCTCAAAATTCATATATATAGAATAGGAAGGACAATTACTTCTCGCTGTGGCTGTAATGAAAGTTCGAAAGTTCTATTATTTAACTGGTGGGTGTTATTGTGTGGTGTGTCAAAAAATAATTTGCATAGAATAACATTATTTGCTTTCGAAGGGAATATACTTTCCGCAACATTAGTGAACCTAAGTTCTGTTTAATTTCGAGTCCCGTTTATCTATCATCGAAGGGTTAATTCTATGCCCAACCTGAAACAATAAAACTTGAAGCGGGGACGAGGGCAATTTCATCATTTCTCCATATTCCTCGGAATGCATTAGAAAATATTTAAAAGAGTTCAATTTCCGGAGATGTCAAATACGAAAAAGGGGGATTTCGTCAGGAGTGGTATCGCATCTGAGGAAGATCCGTTGTCAGAATTTTCAGGAAAGGAAGTCAAGCAGGGACCAACATGGTCCTCACCCCCTCACTCAGGCTACGTGCCTGACCCTTGATACGAAAACTAATATGGATTTATTAAGACGAAAAATTAATCGATGTCATTATATTTGTAGAATTTACTCAATTCAAGTACTCAATACTAGTTTAATTAATTAATTTCATTTAATTAGTGAATTTATCATCTTAAACACTTGTTGAGAATTTCATTAAGAAAGTTACAAATGAATTTTAAAAAATCATTATTAGATCCCTTTACAAAAATTGAATAAGAAGGAATCAGGTGTAGCTAAAATCAGACAGGGTAATCGTGGGAGGTTGACAAAATTATCAAATGATGCTAAATAATAAGGTATTATATTGTTCTCAATGGTTTTAGTTGTTAAAAAGCTCTTTTGACTGCGCACAAAACCCGAATTCGGCAATTACACGAAAAAAAAGAGACCAAAACAAGTTTTGGCAGATGCGCTTTTGCCTGAACTTGTTTTGAACGGTTTTCAAAACGCTCAATACTAGATTTGGTCGTTTACGTATTGCCAAAACTAGCTATGAGCTTTTTGAAGGGCAGAACTATCGGATTTTTTAAATTATAGACACCTCATTTTAAACTGCTGTAAAAGGCACAAAAATCATAGAACAAAATAATTAACATCATAAAATTTGTCATGTTCTTGTGCATACATTAAAATAAAAAAATAGTTCTAAGAATGAATAATACTTTTAAAACATCAGAAATGTTGCAAAAAACACGAAATTTTCACAGCTTTTCCCGATACGTCGACTTTACAAATTTTTAAACAATAAACTAAAAGTGTCAAAAATAATTCTTATTCAGCGAATGATGACTGTTATTTTCGTGACATTTAAAATTTTCGATTTTCTACATGCAAAATATAACGAGTTATTAACATTTTTCGAAAACATGGCTAAAAACGACAAGGCACGTTTTTAAGGAATAAAATTTATACTGTCGCCTTCAGCAAAATACTGTAATCACAGGATCAATGAATTTAAACGATTAAAACTTAGCATGTAATCACAAATAAGTGATAAATAGAACTGTGTTTTTATTTGGCGAGCAGCGGGGCCTCAGCTGCGAAGTACAGTCTTTTCGTGCTGTTGTCGCGCGCACACAGCCCACGCTGGCTGTAGCCCTCATCTGAGGTGGATATATACCCATTACGAGTAGGATTTAAAGAACACTTCATGTCATAGATAACTTTTTCGTAAATATTTCATAATTTTGTTATTTGATAATCACGTTTGAATAGCCTTCGAGGTTGCAGAGATGAATTATTAAAATCAAAGGGGAGGGTGGGAATGGTGTAACACGAAAAAATTATCTAAAATGATCGATAGAAGTGTCGAGTTTATAATATTCGCGGGAGATATAAGAATTTTAGCGGGAGTGCATTCATATCTACATTCGTAGTCATTGTTTCATTCAGGACTATGACAAGTCAGGGACTGGTACAGTCATTCAAATCTGAGAACCTTTAACGATATCGTGCACATAGTCTACTTTTTATTTTACTATTTTAAATTAATAAGACAAGTTGACATATTAATTTATTATGTTTTAATATACCAGTCAACCCAGCCAATGTTGCACGCGAGTATTTGTTGTTCTATTACCTCTCGATATAATTCAGTGTACAACAATAAAAAATGTTTGCATTCACAATCAGTGACGAATTCTGAATTAGTTCGTGAGATACAGTTAATAAGAAATAAATCACATCTTAGAATATGATATTTCAAAACAATCTGCTCTGAGTTTATATTTATTGTGATATTTTTGATATTTCAAATAGCCAGTGAGATGAAGCAAAAGAAATGTATCATGTCCGTACCATAATGAATAAAAAATAGTTGTATCACCATCCGTAAAGGAAAATATCTGAGAAAGCCAGAACTCAGTCTTTAGATTTTAAAATTAAGAATGTCTACATACTAAACCGAAATGTTCTATCTCCATTAATTGGCGAGGCTTAATAAAAATGGTGAAGATTCAATAAATCACTTTTACCATTACCACAACTTAACTCTTAAAAATTGAATGGATGTTTAAAAAACGCATGGACGTTTTTGTTCTTGAGATATGGTTCACGATTCTTAATAATTTAGTATTAAGAAAAACAGAAAGTTGGCGTACAAAGATCGTGATGATATCTTTATTCATACCTGAGGCACAGCAAAAATTAAAGAAAAAACATTTCACTCTAATTGACCTCTTTTAAATAAGAATTGTGAAAAAATCCTTTCACAGTGAGACTACAATTCAATTCAAATAGATTGGAAAATTCTAGAAATTATTTTATATATCTTTGATTTCACAATCTTTACATACAAAAATCGAGATATGTCAAAGTAGTTCACGAGAGACAGCAAAAATAAAGTACAATGTCGTTAGGGCGAACGAGGAAAACTTGAGATTTATACCCCTTTGCGACCATTAAAGAATGAAATATCGAAAAATCTTAATTTCCGTTATTAGATAATCTAATTACAATGTTTACATACAGACATATCTCAATTAGTTCGTGTGGTGGGAGCTCTCAATGCATCAATGTGAGTCATAAATATGTAAATAAATAATCAGAACAATTTTCATTCTGTAATAAAATTTTTAAAAAAATTAAAATAGAATTATCTTAAAATACACAAAATGATTGCCGTATTTCACGTCATTAGCTTGACGAATGAGGGAGGTGGGTCTCTGAAGTTCCATATGTAAAAGTGCAATATTCTGTCTCGGTACATCGAGTACAATTAAATCTAATCTTTCAATAAAGAACTTTTTCTTAAACAAGTTAATATTTACAGAAAATTATGCTAAAAAATTCAAAATACAAAATGAGAAAAGTAAAACTAAAAAAATATCCTTCTTTCGTCATTCGTTATAAGTGCAAGAGCTAAAATATCTGAAAAAATCCTTAGCATTTAAAATTTTACATTGCATTCGCTTCCCAAGAGGTACTAGGAGTATACAATGGCTGATCGTGGACTTTGGTGTCATTGATTTCACAGGCCCCTAAAACTACGATCTCAAAACTAATAGCGGTCATTTTCGATAAGTGTTACATTTCAGCCCCATCTCACCACCTACCTAATGGATGTATATCCCTTGTGGAGGGTGACCGTGGGTGTAAGTTGCATTGAGAGTTCAAATCAGCGGTACCAAAAAGGATGCATTCCGTTTTTGATTATTTTAACTTGCCATCGTATTGTCTCCCCCTCTCTTATGTGTGCTAGAAGCATATTATCTCCCCTATGGATTAATGGTGAATTTATTGGGGTTGTCCTTATCCATCTCTACTGTACCGAAAACTATAGTTTCCAATCAAATACTTTTTTCAATTATTTTTACATGCCACCCCCTTCCCACCCCGCCCCAGGAAGTGCCAGGGTTGTCACGGCGCTTGTTGTAAGATAGTCAGTCATCTGTGTACCTAGTTTGGGTCAAATTGCTCCAAGCATTCTAGAGTTATGAATGCTCACATACATACCTCCGTTTCAACCCGCTTACGGATAGATTTTCGTTAAATCGTACCATTCTCATCTATTGTCTTGCAAGCAACACATATCTGTAAAATTACAGCTGGATTGGAAACTTGGATGTGGCTGAAAAATAAAATTACGAATTTGGACAAGGAAGGACAACATACATACCACCATTTCACTTTCTTAGGGTAGATTGTCCAAAAATGATTCCATAATATATTGTCATGCAAACTACACACACGCACGCTCACACACACACACACGCTCACGCGCACGTCCACGCCCACGCACACACATACAATTTATACATACATACATCGAACGAAGACAAGTTAAATAAAAGCTTGTATTATACTCGGGGAAAATACTTTTATACCAATCCGAACATAAAAACACTCAAAAGCGCGTAATTATCATTTTCCCTTACGCCTCATAACGAAAATAACATTTGATCCGCACTAAATACTAAAAAGAAAAGAAAAGAAAAAAAAAAAATTGGCATCGAGTGTAAGAAGTTTCATTATTGTTGAGAGGAAAAAACTAGTTTTGGACGATTCTCTTTTGCCAGAACTAGTATTGAGAACTTTGAAAACGCTAAAAACTAGTTCTGGCAAAATGTAAACGTCCAAACCTAGTATTGAGCGTTTTCAAAACGCTCAAAACTAGTTCTTAAAAAAATGTATCTGCCAAAACTAGTTTTGGTCGTTATTCCGTCCAATGGCCTAATTCAGGTTTTGTGCGTAACATATACATATGAAAGAATAACATAAAATGTAAGGAAATGAAAAAAAAAGGAAGCATGAAAACGAATCATTCAATTCATTTCATTTCAATACTTTTTTATGTTATGAATATTCCAGGCTGCGACATAATAGCGTCAGAGGCTACATGGACACACAGTTCAAGGATCTGCACATCTGCAACTAGTTCAGCATACGGCAACTAGTTAAGCATTTTTCTGCGAAGAAATTTTCTTTTGTGCATAAAGGACAAATGTTAGCTTTTTACGTTCAAATTAAATATATAATCAAAGACTTCCGACCTTTAACGGACGAACAGTATATATTTCGTGATTTAAAGCCCCCAACGTTTAAGCTATTGCGATGGAAGTTTCCTGCCAAAAAACGTGATGACGTTAAAATTTATCTGTGAAGAGTGATAACGTTGTGAACGAACAACATACAGTATCATGATTTCGATTTAACACTCATGGGCAATTAACTCACATGCACTTACCTAGGAGTGAGTAGCTACCCCCTGGGGTGATGATTTCGTGAACTCACAGCGATTCACACTTTTCAGATATCTCCACTAGTAAAAATCAATGGAACTTAAGGCCGGAGATCGAGGTAAATAAATTAAATAATAATCTAAATTAATTCCATGTAATGTGTAATATAATGTACTACCAGTTCTAATTGCTTTTTTTTTGCGGACGGGACAAAACGTCCATTCCCGAACATATGACAGATGCTGCCTGAACTTTGTTCCCTTAATATTCATCCTATAACTTATATTTTTAGATTACTCTTAACTAATATGGGCATAGCCTAAAACAACCACTTTAAATAATATGTTGTGTAATGTTATTTTGATTCTTAATAATTCTATCGAATAAAATGTCAATATTCAGCAACAAATTTATTATATTGAAAAGACCTGAATTAACTTAGAGTTAATTAGGTATAGAGTTAGCTTTTATAAAGCGACTAAAAAGGACAAACTATCATTAAAATCTCAAAACTATTATCTCAAAACAAACATACAACAAAACCTTTTCATTATATTCTCGTTTTTTAAAAGACAGTTCATAAAGTTATTCAAATAGTATTGAGCTAAATAAAGAAATAAACTTTATTATCGAATACGGTGGTTGCTAAGTGCGTATGACCATACCCCACATAGAAATTTCGAGTCATAACGACATCGTTACAACGTCATCAAAGCCGTGGCGACGTCGAAAAATAAAGTCGTGAAGACGTTGCCAACGTGTACGCATGTAACGTCTATTCAACGTCGGAGAACAGCGTCTTCACGACGTCGCAAAGAAACCGCTTACTCGACACCGGGTAACGATGCCGAAACAACGTCGTCACACGACTTCCTTGAAAATGTTGAATTATCATTTTTATTACAACTTTTATGGATATTATCCTTCGTCTTACATTGTTCGATTATATTCCATGACTTGTAACTCACATTTCTATAAGAACGTTGTTTTACAACCTTCGTCTTTCAAAGACCGACTACGGCGTGATTAAAACTAGGGTCCTTTCCATTTCAAGGCAAGCACGCTAGCACTGAGCTACATGGTGATAAAAAGCTAAATTTATATCCTCTTATATTGCTCTGCCTTACTTTTGGTACAATGAATAGTAAATAAGTAAAATAGTAATCTACGTAAACAAGTAAAAGATAGGATGTTCTCGGCAAATTTAATTCTTGGCGAAAAATAGCTCCCAAGTAGAGATCCAACTTCCACTACCAGATGGCAGTGAAAGACGGAACGTTGAAATTGCGAAAGTTCCGACCATCCAAAGAGACAACCAGTCGGTTCAACCCCCGGCCGGCTGGGGCTCCCCTCGGATGCCGTACCCAATCCCGACCTCACGGGTAACGGATCGGTCCGATGGAGGAGGGGGGAGATGTTCCCGTAAGGGTCATCGGCCATTACTCGTTGGGGAAACCCTGGCTGCTGGGTAAACCTGGCTAACAACGAGCAGAGACCCTTGCGGCAGATCCCCGCAAGGTGACACGACGAACCCTACGTAGGGAGTTCAAGCATTCCACTAGTTGGCACTTGCTTCCTGACAAGGGGGGTGTACTGTGTTCCACCATCTTGAGTGTACTACCGGGACACGTAACCTGCCCAGATCCTAGATACCCTGGGCAAATGGAAAGGATGTTTCGGACAGATGGAAGAGACAAACTAGATGCGTCTCGAGCAGTTACCCGTCACAAGCCCGGTATCCAGTAAGGCTTCTGGATTCTGGCACACGGGGAGAGGGCTTGCCCTCGAGCACAGCTGAGTGTCTGAAGGGTTGACCCACACCCCCCAAGCAGGGTCAACCTGGATTAAGTTAGCATCCGTTCGGTGGACCACTGGACGAACGGACGCGCCCCACCACTCCCGTACCCAATCTCTTTAAATAGAGCAACGGATCGGATGCTGGGGATTTTCACGAAGTGGGAGAGAGCAAGACATGTCCTTAATTGGTCATGATCGCGGTCTCGAGTGCCACTCAGCACTTTAAAACGAGTAGGCAAGGAGTGGACCTCTCAGGCAGGATCCTAGCTTGCCACCCTAACACTACCAGTCGGTTTGACCCCCGGCCGGCTGGGGCGCCTCTCGGACGCCGTACCCAATCCCGTGAACGCGGGTAAAGGATCGGTCCGTGTGAGTAGGGGGGAGATCTTCCCGCTAGGGATGTCGGCCGTTACTCGTTGGGGAAACCTTGGCTGCTGGGTAAACCTGGCTAACAACGAGCAGAGAACTCCGCAAGGGGTCTCGACGAACCAAACGTAAAGGGGGGTGCACTGTGTTCCACCATCTTGAGTGCACTACTACCGGGACACGTAACCCGCCCAGATCCTAGATACCCTGGGCAAATCGAAAGGATGTTTCGGACAGATGGAAGAGACAAACTAGTTGCGTCTCGAGCTGTTACCCGTCACAGCCCGGGATCCAATACGTCTTCTGGATTCTGGCACACGGGGAGAGGGTCCGCCCTCGAACACAGCTAAGTGTCTGAAGGGAAGACACTTAATTGAGTCGAAACGGATTAAGTTAGCATCCGTTCGGTGGACCACTGGACGAACGGACAAGCCCCACCACCCCCGTACCCAATCTCCTTAAATGGAGCAACGGATCGGATGCTGGGGATTACACGAAGTGGTAGAGAACAAGACTTGTCCTTGGTCAAGATCGCGGTCTCGAGTGTCACTCAGCACTTTAAACCGAGAAGACAGGGAAGGGGTATTAAGCCAGATTATGGACTATCTGACGCCCCTTAAATGGGTTGGACTCTGTCGGGCAGTGGTTTCAACACCCGTGGTACGGGAAGGAAGTTCAAGCATTCCACTTGCTTCCGATCGGTGAGCAGGATCGCTGTTCGGCTACTACCTGTGCATAAAGTAGTAGGAGTACGACAGCTAGACGTGCTCCCGTCAACCAGTGCGTAGACTGGTAGGTCACCTGTAACCCAAAATCCAGCCCAGCCCGGGCGGGTAGGGTGGCCGACTGAGTCGGCAGTCTCCGACACTCGACGGAAATGGTGGGTGCTCTTGGAATCACATTGTGGTCCCAAGATGTCACCAGTAGACACATAGGAAAGTCAAAAATATAATGAAAGAGTACGACCATCAAAACGATAATGATCTTTATATAAAATAGTAGTGCGACCACAGTCTGGTATAAGTAGTTCCATTCTTGCGAACTAAGGGTCCGGACTCGTGTTTAACACGAATCATTATAGTGCACAATAACATCCAAAGAGAAATGAGTCACAATTAACGGGAGCAGGGACCCGTGCGCTGTTATAATTATTATTTATTATTATAACTGATTCGTCTCAACGTCGTATAACGGAGACATCTCAACGTCGGTCTTCGACTCGATCTCGACATCGAAACAACGTAGTTTATTATCGTTGTCTCGATTTCAAATTCCGGGAAATACGACGTCGGGACGGCGTCGTTCATTCGACGTTGTCCTTCAACGTTGGAACAACGTAGGTTATTATCGTCGTAGGTTAACGAAACACTTAACTGACATGATTTCACCCACTCTATCTTCCCTTTCTCCTTCCAAAGTAACACATATATGCCCTTTATGACAGATGTCCCGCTTATCACCCACACCACTTTCCTTCTCGACAATCGCGAAGCGCACGCATAATACGATCGTGTTCATTAGTAGTCCGACCGACACGGGGTGCCACGCGCACGACGCCTGCATGCCACGTGACCGCCATATTGGCGCATAGATGCCCCTCTGGGGTTCCCAGATGGAGTGCAACACCTAGCGTAGAATAACCCCTCTTTATTGAATTGACCCGAGAGTACATATGAAAAATAATTGTACTAATTTTGGTGAATTGAGTAGACAAGGGCATGTATATTATTTAAAATAATATTATAATCCAATAACTGTAGCGCAAATGTAATTGACTTTTCCCAATTTTTCCTTTTACCTATTTGTATTTGATGATCAATGCCGAAATTTCCTTCTATTATGTAACATACATTCTGCATAATTATGTCACACTATTTGTAACAATGCTGTAAATTTAAGAGACGTTGTTCTGAATGACTGACTGCTTCGCTCATTCATCAATGCAGAGAAATGTCTTTCCAAGAAACTTCAAATTTTGTAATGTAGAGCCTCACAAAGCATGGTTATTTCGAAATCTTATTTTAAGGTTTGAATTAAGGAGTAACACAATATTTCGATAGTGACACTTGACCTGAGTTTTTGTATGAAAACATACTATTTTTATCTTCACTAGATTATAACGAAGGCTAAACTGTGACGTAACAAAAAAAAAAAAAAAGCTCACGTGCCAAGCCGGAACGGGAAGGCGAACATAATAAAATAAACTTATCGGTTTTGTCGGTTATGTTCACCAATCAAAATATTTCGGGTCAAGATGAAGATTCCTTTAGAATATTAAATGGAAAGATGAATGTATTTGATTAGTATTCTGTACCAAACAAACAAATTATATAAAAATATTGTATTTTATTGATAATTAATGTACAAAATATCGTTCATAGTTATAATTCATAATCAAAATAAACATACCGTAACTATTAGACAATTTTTTTTACATCGCTGAGGATATTAATTTTTCAAAACGTTCCCAATCCCTCACTACTTTCATTCTGATATCTGAATATTTTGGATATTTAGACTTCCACTGTGTGTTAATAAATACAAAACTTGAATCACATTATGTCATTCGGTAACTGACGTCATCTGACGTTGCTGCTTCACTTCGCTAATCTCTAGTAAGCCCATTTTCGGTGACACCCGGTCTCACGTAACGAGCTCAGTCGTTTTCTAAAGAAAACCTGAACAGAAACAAGTACGCTCTCCTCCACCATTGACCATCATTTGTCTCACCACCGCTCTCAGCTCCTTTGAGATTGACCTATCTACCTGTGTGTACAGAGAAACGTAAAACATTTCCTCCATCGCAGTTCCTTCTGCGTCACCACAATCACCACATTCCGAAGTATCACTCTTCCCCCGCCATCACCACCTCGATATGGTGCTCTCATGCTTCCTGTACACGCACGGGTACTGAGACTGCCACGTGTCGTGCACGAGGGTCTCGCGACCGGCATATTGCACACCCGTTCCCAGGACGACTCCCTTCCCTTGTTCCCTTTCCCCTCTTGTCGTGGCCACCTGGGAGATTACCCCTCCAGCAAAGTTCGCTATTCCCATAGGAAGCTTTGGCTGTCGCGCGACCGGCATATGGCGGGTGTCCACATTAGCATACTGCCCCTTCCCTCCTCTCTTTCCAGTCCCACCACTCGCGAGACTCCTGATCTCTTAATGCTCCCGAATTGACTCCCGCGAAGAGAAGGACTTGAGGGAAAACAGTTTGGCTGCGTCGAGTGGGCAGTGGTGGCGGATGGGCTTGAGCACTAGTGGCGAGAGGGTGTTCGTGTGTGTGTGTGTGTGTGTGCGGAGGGGGGGAGGTATGTAACGTTCTCACGGTGGCACTGTTGAGAGGGTGGAGAAGGCGATGTAGCTTGCAGCTGGTGTTTTAATAACATGTTTATAGTATGTGGTATTCCGACGATGTGATCAGCAAAAGTGCAGCTGCGTATTGATTTGTGTGTTTCACAATCAGAAAACGGTTGTGTTACTTCTTGTGCCTCAGTGTTTATTTAAGTGAAAGAATCACAAAATGCATGACTATTTCTCCTCGCCTCTCTTTATTTTCTATTTTCCATGTAATCAAGTAATATGACTGCAAAATAATAAAAGAAACTAATATGATTAATTATCATTGTTTGTTAATACTCTCTACCGACAGCCACAAGTGACACAACTAGGGGAGACAATTTAAGAATTAGGATACGTTCGTTAGCGATTTATGTAATAAGAAAGATTGCAAACGATATGTGTATTTACCAGGATACATGAACTTTTATTTAAAGTCCTCCAAAATGTTAAAATTTCGGTTATAACTCGTCATCTCTTGAGGACGCATCAGTTTTTATGTGATTGCACAGATGTATTTTGTTATGACGACAGTTTGCATAATTGTTTTAAAATACATTTTTTGTTTTTTATTCGTTTAAAAGTTTTATGTACCTGAAGAGGAAGATGTGCGTTTAAACTACGATGCAACAAATAAATAGTCTGAAAGTGACTATTCTTTATAATAAATGAAATAATTGTACTTTTCAAGTAACATAATTAATATAGGAGGTACTGCGACAGATCTTCCCACTTGTTCAATTTATATTTTAGTATTTTCATTTGTTGTTGTACTACATTCAATATACATTTAGCTACAAACTTACACATATTTTATTTACAAAGTCGAATAGGTTTTTGACAAAAATAGCTAATTGGTCATGTCAAGTGGGAATTTTCAAGCAAATTTTCTGATCTACTAAAACTATATGGGGTCAAGTTACCTATATACTCTAAATGGTAAAACACAAGTGATGCATCATGGGTTTATTCTGAAAATGAATTAGTTTCTATTCAGTTTTCAGAAAACAATATTACAATGCTTCATAAAGTATCTGGAAGAAAAAACTGTTAATTTAACAATTTTAATAGTTTGATATTATGTGATGCAGTGGACGCAAACAAAAAATGGAATACAACCTCCGGTGCAATCTTCGTTCGTCAGTCTCTAGCATTTTGTGCCTCTCACCCAATTTTCATTAACCTCACACATATGCAAAAAGTTGATCTCAAATAATTTTATTTTGCGTGTTGAGTGTAACTCAATTGTCTATTTTGCAGTTTTCTTGTAATACGTGGAGAAGATAACGTCGGATTATAGAGCATATTCGTTGGGGTCAACAACAGAGGTCCAGAGTCTTGTTTTCTAACGAATCCCACTTCGCCAACAGTGATTCGTGGCAATAGTTACTGGGGAGAGAAGGGAACTCGTTGTTAGCAGAATGGGGTTTTATATAGTGCGTCTGGAAAGCACAGGGCAGATAATTTGGGTCAAATACAGAATCCTTTTGAAACTCAAAATTACAATCCAATGATATCATATTCAATTTGGACAAACATACTCGTATCTGCCAGTTTTGATCAGGAAGAGCATTTTTCATAAGCGTTGACAGTAGCTGAAAAGATTACCTTGTGGCTACGTCTGGATAATTTTGAATAATAATTGTACTTCTAAACTCCTATTAAATATGGTGCCAGCAGTTATTCCTGTAAACGATATGTCAGTAGTTATGGCGAAAACATGACACTATTCTTTAGCAATTGTCATGCCGTGCACTTATCGACACAAAACTAAATAACATTGTACGACATGAGGCAAGAGTCTTCTTTTCAGATAACTTTTTCCCTTATATTTACCATATACTGAATGAAAATATTCTGAGAGTATTAAATACTTGTAGTGAATGCAGAAATTGCTCGTTTTCCCAAACAACACCACTCTACCCCTCCGTCCTGGCGGTCGCTTCTGTTCCCACCACGGAGGCGAAGAGACTCTCTTGCGGTTTCCGTCTCCGCCCGCCTTGACGCCCGCCGTATCGTATCACCGAGGGAGGCGCTCTCATGCGAACGGGAAACACTTGCCTGATAAGGTGCGCAACATGCCTTCCGGGGGTCTTGACCTGTATTGGAATGCAATACATGCACGATTCCCCTCAACTCAGTTTTTGCTCATTCACCGGATGCATTAACACTTATTTTGGGGAGAAACACTGGTTAAACACGTATTATCTTCAGTAAAAGGATTTATAATGTTTATAATGACTGTTTTCATGGTGAAATTTTATTGATAATTTCCTCTTTTGATTAACGTTAAGAGAACCAACTGTGATACGTTCTGAGGGGGAAAGTCAATTCTTTGTCAATATGCCTTCGTTGTCTTATCGTGAGTAAACATTCACAGATAAGTGTTCGCTTGGAAAGAGGAATGATTATCTACACCATTCAAATCATTAGTACGGGCAAACATTAGACAATATCACATTACCATGACACGACAGTGAAAAAGGTTCTACAAATTATAAGGAAAATAACTGATTCGCCATTCATTGGAATGGAATCACAATCATTGGAATGGAATCAGAAAAAAAGAAGAGTTCATCAGTCTCACATCAAACAATGATACAAAAGGTGTTCGAAGTGGCCACTCGATCACCGGACTTAAACAAACCTCTCAGACGTTTACTTGTGAAGACACCTGAAAATGTTATGTATGGTGAACCAGTCTGGTGTTCATACCCTTGAACATTTTCTAAATATATGTCGGACAACTCTTCTCAATATCAGAATGAACATCTTTAAAGATATATTCATAAGATAATTCCCTTTCTTCTCTACATGTCCCCTCACATAATAAAAATTTCATGAATGCTTCAAAGTTTTGATCTTGGAAATTCTCCCTGAACATACGCAATCATACGGAAGTAATAAGTGTTACAAGTAAAAGCACGTCAATTAGACTACACCCGGCCTATGGAAGTCTCTACGAATCTTGGATTAAGTAGATAGCAATTTTAGTTCAATATTTCACCTATTCTTCTTCCCTCTAATACTGAGTCAATGTAAATCGAAGACATACTCGTAAGTACCTCTTCAGTGACTAACGGATGCGAAAACCGAATCTGTTTCTGCATATCTGTGACATATGTGTTTTTTAATTACCTCTAAAAGTTTAAATTGATATATTCACTCACATATTGAACGAAACAGTTTCGACCTTCACCTTCATCAGTCACACAGACAGAAAATATAAATATATTTCGTCCACAGATCTATCTTCCTTCGTGTATTCATAAAATCCAAACGATAACGAAATCCCATAATGTCGTACGATTCGTTCCCAGCGTTATACAAACGAGTGAATTATACTTGTATTTAATCTAATACAATAAAATAAAAAATAATATTTAATATAATACAACAAAACAATAGAATAATATTTAATCTAATACAATAAAATAGAAATTTAAACAATAAAATGTTGCAAATATTATAATGTGTTTACGTGATCAGCATTATTTACGTTTATTGTGTTTCTGACACTACCTTGATAGTTACTTGTTTAATTCAAAATAATATTACCATTTCCCTTCATCCAGTTCCAGCAATTTCTGAACGGTCTTTTTCAGAAGACTGTCTTAGGTCTCCTTCATTCAAAGAGTTGCGAATATCGTTTAAAACGTGATACGTTCAAACTTCGTTCGAGAAACGTGATACGTTCATACGTTTTAACTAAAAGTTAAAGAAAAGAGTGGTTTTGCATTTTACCCGAAAAAAATTATTTATTTGTTTGACTTCTGATTATTGACTAACACAAACCGCTAGCGCTGAAATACAAGCACAAAAATGATTCTGGTATGGGTATCCGTCTGCACTACTCACCACTTAATCCAGACTCTTTATTTTACACAAATACTTGAATGGGTCTCAAAAATGGGGTTTCAATAAAATGGCGCTCCAGTAAAATTAATTGACGAAAAGCAGTATAGCAGTAAATACTAAATTCAAAAAAGCCAAATTCCTCAAATTTGCTCAATTTTAGAGTTTTGTAGTGGCATATATGCGAAAAAGGAGTTTTATTAAATTTTCGCTTTGCCACATCTTTCTTCATTTTTGATGTGTATAGTTGTCGAATTACTTTAAATTTCATTCTGAATAGCATCCAATATAATATTTAGGTAATTATATTGGTCAAATAAATAGTGAGTGGTTGACAATGATGTAGATATATAAATTTCAGTTGACGGTCTTTTCTTATTTGAGGATGAGCATGGGAAAATGTTTCATTTATGATAGAAGTTTGTTTGTGGATGAATCAACAAATATGAAGAGGAGAGGTAATGAAATCTTCATAGAAATTAACAAGAAGAATTAAGAGTAACATAAAAAACTACACGGACTCCGCTAAATCACAGTGCATGAAAGATGAAGGAAACATTATTTGAAGGGGAAGGGAAGAGTGCACGGTGACAGTGGTAGTCGTGCTCTGAAGTCTAGTGGTCCTGAATTTGATTTTAAGTTTAACTGTGTAATATGTGATTTACACGCTGCACCTGAATTCGAGAAGAGGGAAAATAAAAAATATAAAAACAGACAAGAGACTTTATCGTTTTGAAACTTTATAATTCAAGGATTCCCAAAATTGCTGCTGAAAGGAAGGAATATGAAGAAGGTCTGACACGAATCCGTCTTGTTTCTGACCCAGTGGCTGCAGAGGTTAGGGATCACAGAACGTTTGTTGAATTGATTGAGATCTTCTACAAAACTCATTTGTTGACTCCTTATTCACTGTCCGTGTTTGAAGAAAGTGGAATGTGAAAAACGAGGAAATCAGTCTTCCCAGTGACTGAAGATGTCGACTTCACTGATGCTTGTCGACTTGGTGGATTTTTGGATAGAGTTTACTTTTCTGTGCGATGCTTTTTTTCCGAACTTAAGCAAAACTGAAAAAAGTGCAAAGCTTTTGCTGTTATTTTGGCTGCCAAAAATTATACACACCTCCTGAGGTGTTGCAAACACAGATTCAATGTATTTGGGACCAAATAAAGGTATTAAGACGATTTCCTGCTTTGTCCAAATTCGTTCCATCAAAAACTATTTTTACTGGCCTGTTGTCTCTTTTGTTTCTCAAAAATATCACGCGTTTCTCATCTGTTTCAAATATTGTCAACATTCCTTTTATCACAATATTTTAAAATGTAGGTCTATGGGTCCAATCTTTACCTTTTGTGGTCATATATATTTACGTACTTTGTTATAATATGTTCACATCTGGGTGTTATTGTATTGGAATATTTCTGTGCGACAATGAAATGAAGGGAAAGGCAATATGAATTCACGATTTTTTTTTCAAATACTGGTGTGAAACGTTCATTCCTTCTTGGAATATTTCTTTATCAAGTATTTCATATCGAGGTCAAGTAGAAAAAATCTTCAAATTTTCCAAAAATCGAATTGAAAAATTTTTCGATTCAAAAAATTTCTCTTTTTTTGGATCAATGATAGAGTCTTGGAGAAACAGGTCCCAGAAAGTGCCACTGTTTGAAATAGAAACCGACAGAATTAATGATGGACTTCAGTATGAATACATATTCAAGATATGAATTATGTAGGTTCTGGCTTTAATTGCCATCCTAAACTATTCCTAATTTTCCACGTCATCACGATTATCAATTAATCATTAACTACCAACACTCATGTCACCGTTATTCAAGAATACATTAATTTCTCTAATTGGAAAGTGAAAAGAATACATCATGTTTTCTCACATTCCAATAAGAACTCGCTCTCTTCTTCATACCAGATCAATGTTTTATGGTTTAACAAAACGCGCGTCCATACTACTCATTTGCTCAGAGCGAAAAATGAGAGAAGAAATGTCATATATAGTACCTGAAGTGTTCACTGAAGAGGTAGAAATACTCCCATGTGAACGTTCTCCGAAAGTTCTAAGTACATGAATTGCATGGTTGGTGCGTCGCATTATCGTAAGGACACATAAATTTCTTTTAAATTGTTTAATCTTGTAATAGAATATTTGAAAGAAAAAACTACCATGAGAGTATAAGACCCCAAAAGAGACTTGCCGCAAGATTTTTAGATTTTAAACCTTATGTATAAAAGCATAATTTCGGAGCCAGCTTTGAGTCTCGTCAAACATAGAATTACCAACTGGCCTACTGATGTTTATGGAGACATGACCTTCCCCGGGGCTTTTCGAGCCTCTAACAGACGTTCGCGCGTAACATTTTATATATGCTATCAATTATTTTTATTCGTTATAATTAATGAATTGTTATAGAAAACTTTTATACAACACAAATCAATGTTGCTATATAAAAATGTTCATACTATTGCAATTAATTGTATCTTACTAATTTATTTAAATAATGTAAATATTATGTACATATTTATGTAAATAAGAATCTAAGAAAAATGTCCCTTAAACGATTTTGATGGGGGCATATACCTGAGACGCCTCAAATGATTATAAGGGTCCCAGAGATGGATCACCCCAGAGATACGAACCGTGGAAAAGTCTTGAAGAGCCTCTCTATTGTTCACAGTACATTTAAATTTGCCCCCATCAGAATCGTTTTTAGGCAAATATTGTGATTTAGAACATATAAAGTGAAGTGGTATGATTTATTTCAGCTTTAAGGAAACAAATCCTGAAAAAAGTAATTGTAAACTAAGAATAATTTTCTCGGTAAGAACTGTATTTCTGCATTTTTTTGGTAAAATACAAATGTTTTGAAATTGATTGAGATATGCTCAATGTGATGGGGTCTATGCTCCCCTGTAGGGCGCCTATTGCGAAGAGCATCGACCTGGTGACAAACTGTGAACCAGGCGCGCGCCGCTTTCCCACACCACAAGGACGGCGCGTGAGGCGAGAAGTGGGGTGAGGAGAGGGACACGCGCAGGACATGCGTGCGTGCACTACTAGTAGGGGACAAGGCGACGCGAGTTATTTGTAGAGCGCCTTTGATTGCCTCGTTGTGCGATGGTGAAACTTTCCACCCGCACGCCATCCAGTGGTTCATGCGCGATTGGTTACTGAAGTGATCAGTGTTCCACATAATTATGAGAATTAAATTATCATATCGAAGGAAAACGTAAAAAAGGAATAAAATTATTCCTTCAGACTTTTATTTTTAGTACCTCCCCCCCAAAAAAGTTATAATGTCAAAAATTGTATTTTTATCTTCTCGCCGGTCCTTTAAGGTTCAGGTTATGGGGGTTGAGAATACAGTTCCGATAGAAAATCGACATTAAGGTTCTATAGTATCACGATCATTTAAAGATCGTACAGAACTATTTTGCCGGAAGACCTGCTCGCGCATTGTTGCTACTAAACCAAAATACGAAAAGCGGAGTTTTTTTATTGTGTCTGCTTTCCGTCTGTTTGTGTAATATGGTCAAAATCGGTATAATTATTGTGTAGAAACGACTGTCAAATTGTTTACATCGAAACGGCGTAGAGTTCCTTTTATTTGCGAGTTCTCATGACTTGAAAGATCATGAGATCATGAGAAAGATATATATTTTAAGAAACGTTAATAAGTTGATAGATGTCTGTTGCAACATTAATTCGCTATAAACAATGCACTCAAAGAATACAACATCGATGGTACTTCGCATTTGTTAAAAAGTTTCTTGTTAATATTTTTCTTTCAGATGACGAAAGTGTGCTGTATTTAATTTTTCTTTCGGTAATAATTTTCACTCGGGGTTTTAAATAAAGCAAATCTATCTAATATTTTATGAAAACATAATTTACAATAATTCTAAAGTTTTGATCTCCTTCTCTTTTCGAAGGTTGGGTCAAACATGAGAAATTTCTGATATATTTTTGTTATTTAGTTATTAATTTTACATTTACTTCTAGATAATAAAAATCTGTTTAATACATTATTTACTGAAATTACAAAAAAGAAATTACATTTATTTTAACTCTTATTAAGCAAAAATGTATGAAGGCATCTGTATGATATTTTTATTTCATAATTTCATACTCTACTTATACTATCGAACATGGTCCAGCATTCGAGATACGAGTGTCTTTTTTATTATTTATGTACTTTATTTAAAATTCAGTAATATTCTTCAATCTTTTTCTTCAATTCATATTTTTTCTAGATAAATAGAACAAAATTAGGAAATTAAGACCTTTTTTATATGGAAACAGTTTGTAAACACACAATATTCATTGGCCCTTAAGTTACAAATTACCATTTTATTAGGAACTTTTGTTTTTATTTATTTAATGGACTCAACTCTCCATCGTGGGCTTTTACTTCCTCAGCATAACGACTTCGCCCCACGAAGCTCGGTGGCGAGTTCCCCGGACACTCTTTGGGGTTTTACCCCATTCACTCTCCCAGAAATCAACAACAATGTGTCATTATTGTTTTTCTCAAGTAATTTCCTATTTTTAACGTGGTTTAGTGAGCTGGTTATAAATAAATGTGTGATTGTGTCCACATTTCAGTCAAAGGTGACATGGTGATATAATTTTTATTGCAGTTAACGTATTAAAAGGTATCACAAAATTTGAGAAGCTTTCCCGTTTTTCTATATGACGACGATACCAGATATTTTCAAGTAACTCAACTAGTCTTCACTCTTCTAGATACAAAATGGATACAATCCTTCCGCTAAAATATCACATAGCATGTTCTCATAAAAATTTCACGATAATCAGAATGATTTTGTATGGCACCAGCTGAGTACTTGGCTAGCTCACGAGAAATCTGCTGTTTTTTTAAATTAATATTGACTCTCAAATCCCCGTTCATCTGATGAAAATATTGTTCATGAATGCTGGCGATTTCATTGTGTTAATGAGTGGGCCTAATGATAATGAGTATCTCTAATATCTTCCTGTCATTGGTATGATAAAGAAGAAAATATTTTCCTAAAGGGTTTCAAAAATTTTCTTTCCTCAACTCCATCGGACTTGTTATAAAACAACAAGTTTGCGACTAGATTGTCCCATAGAATGAGAAGATATTCATCGCAGTGTCAACGTACTATTTACACACGTATGGAATATCTTTCATAAATGATTTTTTGAACTCATCCAATAAATAATTCATTACAATATCTGGTATTCTTGGACCAACTGGGCTACACATGGCAACTCCATTCAACATCTTATAAAATTTATTATCATATACCAAATAACCATCATATGCTAACTTCACTAATTCAATAAACTAATCTTTGCATATTTTAGTATTATTATTTATAGCTTGATGATGTTAACCATTCAGTCGTATCCGATTCTTGGCGATTCTATGGGCTATCTCTCTCCATGATATCCGATCTTGCACCGCATCTGTTAATTGTTTTAAGTTCATTCCCACACCAACTTTGATGGTATCGATCCAACGCATCCTCTGACGGCTTGGTCGTCTCTTGCCGCTGACCGTTCCCAGCATTAGGTCTTTCTCTAAAGAACTTGATCGCATCACGTGGCCGAAATACGCGAGTCTGAGTTTGGTGATCTTTCCTTCCAGCGACATGTCCGGTCTTATGCGTTCCAATACTTCTTTGTTCGTCATCCTTGCTGTCCATGGAATGCGGAGCAGCCATCGCCAGCGCCACAACTCGAAGGAGTCGATTTTTCTTCTATCTGCTTTTCTTAAGGTCCAACTTTCGCAGCCGTACATGGTTATGGGGAAAACGATGGCACGAATCAGTCTGCATTTGGTCGATAAGTTAATGTCTTTACTTTTCCATATTTTGTACATGATCAACTTATTTTCCATATTTTGTACATGATCAACTTATTTTCCATATTTTGTACCCAATATTATTCGTCGCTTGATTTGGAGGCTGCAGTCTCCATTCCGATGGATCTGGGATCCAAGGAAGGTGAACTCTTGCACACACTTAATCTCTTCATTGTCGATTTTTATCTTGTTGCCATTTCCACCGTTGTCATGATCTTGGTCTTATTGATGTTTAGGAGGAGGTCAAATTTTGCGCTTTCATCTTTGATCCGTTTGATCAGATGCCGCAGGCCTTCTTTCGTTTCTGAGAGTAGCGTTGTATCGTCGGCGTATCGAAGGTTATTGATGTTGCGGCCACCGATCTTCACTCCAATTTCTGAGTCGTCAAGATCTAATTTTCTAATGATCACTTTGGCGCACAGATTGAACAGGAAAGGGGACAAAATGCAACCTTGCCTCACGCCTTTGCCGAATTTGAACCAATCGGTGTCTCCATATGGTGTTATTGGTTATCGTAAAGTGATCTTATCAACCTGATCAGGTGATCCGGCACCCCGAATTCTTGCATGGCTTGCCACAACTTGTCATGGCTTGTCACAACACAGTCAAACGCTTTTTTATAGTCATGAAGCACAAGTAAATGTTCTTCTGGTATTCTCGAGATTTTTCCAGGATCCGTCGAAGATTCGCAATATGAGTACCACGACCGCGTCTGAAGTCAGCTTGGACATCAGGCAGCTCCCTTTCGATGATTGGGTAGAGGCGTTGTTGTATGATCTTGAGAAGAACTTTGCTCACATGGGGAATAAGGGCGATCGTGCGATAATTCGAGCAGTCTTTTGAATCCCCTGATTTTATAGCTTAATATAGCAGTATTAAGCCCCGTTTACTGGAAATAAGTTCAATAGCTAAATTAATGGTGTGTTGGTAAATAAAGAACTTATATATAATGATACCATTATATAATCGTTACGGATGATAATGTTCCTTAATTTTTTCCACAAACTCAAATGAGTCTCTTAAATTGCGGTGAACCTCACCTCCAGGTAACAGGTTAAGTATGGTATGTTGAATGAAAATGGGAGACAAGACCGAGATTCGAACTCGGGACCTTGAGCTTAGCGCGCTTATGCGCTTTCCAACTGCGCCATCCCGTTCGCCTGTTGAACACATCTTCCATTTTCATTCAACTTGCGAGACTCAAAGACCTCTGAGGTGGCCTCGTAGACACTACGCACCTCGTAGAGGCTACGCAAGTTGAATAAAAATGGATACGAACCCCAGAGGTAAACGGGATGGCGCAGTTGGAAAGCGCATAAGCGCGCTAAGCTCAAGGTCTCGAGTTCGAATCTCGGTCCCGTCTCCCATTTTCATTCAACATCTCATAATTAATCAAATGAGTCTCTTACATTATTTTGGTCAGAAGTAATATTATTTAATATTCTAACTACAAACTTCGCTGTTTCATAAGCTGGACTACCAATAAAGGTTACTACAAGCCACGATGGATTATTTGGTTTATGAATTTTTACAAGTCCATATATTTTGGTTATTTAATCAGGACAATACATAAAAAACAGATTGGCACAACACAAAGCTGATAAAAAGAAAAATTGTTCATTTACGTGCCTTAGGTCAGCATACAAAAAAAATTAAATAATTCATGTAACTTTGAAAGTCTTGAAAGGGAGTGACACTGGAGAAAAATCAAAGAATTGATTAATATTATAAAAAATAAAGAAACGTGTAACAAGAAATAGGATGAAACTTATTAAGGTTTATACCTACTTAATTGTAAATTATTGAGAGGATTAGTATCACACATTGCTGCTTGATTAAAGAATTAGAATCCATATGTTAAATTACAACATTATCATCCTAAATATAGAGGGTGGGAAGTAAAATAATGTAAAACCCTAATATTAGATTTGACACCGTAGTCGTCGAAAGGCGTGACACGTAAAAAGATATTTCAAACATCCGATATTAGTGTCAAATCCATAGGTTTCGGAGTTGCTGGGATGAATTATAATGCTCCCGATGCCGTTTAACGTTCAACCCACAAAAGTAAAATATTCCTAGAAGAGAAATGGGACGAGGTGACGTGTAAAGATAATACAAAACTATCAAAAGGAGGATCAAACCCGTAGTTATCTGGGTCGTTGAAATGAATATGTTCACTTGTGATATAATGTAACGATACAAAAATAACCGGGGCGAGGGAATCGGGATCTAGGGATGCCTTTCCTCGCTTCCATTGTTTCTGTGTATGAGTGGAGTGGTGAGGGGTTATGTGAATCGAAAACGTCCGATATAATTTTTTTTCGATATAATAATTGCCGGTACAATTTAGATGAATTATAACACGATGCCGTTTAAGAACAAGTTCAGCACTACTGGGGGTGAGTGAGATACCCCTTACTCTCTTAGAGATGAAGTGGTGTCGTTAAGCTAATGGATGAGGGTCTCAGTTGTTAAGCCCACATTCAGTCGAATAGAAATAGTGCAAGTCTGTAGAACCAACTGGACATTTTTAGTTGAAAACGTTATAACTGTGCAATATAGTGTCAACCTCGGATAAGTTTGGGTGTCCAACAATAGAAGTACTCTGCAGGTTTAAGTCTTAAGCGATGGTGCCACATTTAGTGCGTCAGTCATCTCACCTTTCCAAACCCCATACCTTTGGGTGAGGTGAATAAGACTCGAAAGACGTGCGTGGATCTCATACGAATGTGGTACGAATATAAGAAGTTCTTTCACGAAAAAAATACTGAAAACGCTACGATTAGAATATAAGACCACAAAATATACATGACTAATTCATGCGCCTGGACAACGCCGGGTTCATTCAGCTATTCTTTCAATAAAACAGGACATAAATATGATAGTTTCGTACTAGACTAGGTAGACCGGGCAGTTTGTGATTGAGTAAGCAAAAAAGCGAACCGCTGTTTCGCTTCAGATTCTTATCCAGGAGGTTCAACTGAAAAGTGCGGGGTGCCACCCGGGAAAGTAGTAAATTTTGTCTGATGGACGTTGGTAAGGGGAGAGGGCGAGGCGCCGCTTTGTACTGATTCTGGTCAACTCCCTATAACTTGACCACCGATCGTAGTAGAGACTCGAAATTGGCTCCAAATTGTTTGTATTGTAGTATTAAACACTTTTTGTTATTATATAATTTTACCCCAGTCTTAAAACTTTCCCAGAATACTTGTTACAAATTGCAATTTGGTTAACGGCAATGATAAAATGAGATTGGAGTCACATTATGCATGTTTTTATTTAAAATCATTTTTACGTTATAAAAATTGATGAAATAATGTCCATCCAGGAAGAGCATGGGATGGAGCCTTGAAAAATTGCCCTTGAACTGGTCGTAATCTATTCTTCACAACACCCAAGAACATGTGAATTTACGGTAGTATCTAATGTGCAGCTTGAAAACTTTGTGTTCACATAAGTTGACACTGATGGGTTAACTGTCAGTTCATCACAGTGAATAACATCTTGGCAATTCAAAATTTTCACATAAGGCTTGTTGTGTTTACTACGTGTGTTGAATGATATTAAGTGGCGGTACTTCGTTCTGTGGATCGTTTTGTTCTTTGTTTATTATCATTGTTGTAAAGTGAGTCGAATCTTGGCCACATAAAGTTGTTTCATTGAAATCGTTACTGTCGATAGCGCCGTGTAAAAATAGAATAGGATTTTGTACTACATTTTTAGGTATAAGCAATACAATACATGTTTGGATGCAGCGTATTATCCAAGAACCTGGACGATCAGTCAGGTAAAATTATTCCTAAAAGGGAAAGATAACCGCATTGCCATAATCGTATACACCAATATCTTTAATACCAGCATACGGAAAGTTATGTGATAAAATCTTAAGAAAAAGACTACAAAAGTATTTATATACAAGGGGTAACGTGAGCAATAATCAACAGGGAATTGTACCAGGACGTGGAACAACAGATGCATTAAGAGATTAATAACGAGAATTGAGACGTGAGATGAAATGCATCGTGTATGTGTATTCTTAGACATATCAGGGGCATTTGATCATGCGCAATGGTGCCACATCATAGAGACAATGAAGAAGAAAAAAAGTGCCATCTTACCTCATAAACATATATCAATAATACTTCATAGACAGATGTTTTATTGTAATTTTGAGGTGAAGAAATCATTAAAAAGGTAACAGTAGGATGCCCACAAGGGTCGTCTAGTGGCCCTATAATGTGGAACATTTTAATGGACAACATTGTAGTCACTAGAAAAAGAAGGAATCAGTTCACTCTCATATGCGAATGATCTGGTCTTAGTGATGCAGGCTTCATCGCGAGACAAGTTACAACGGAAAACACAGGAAAACATTTATTGTAGAAATGTATGTGAGAAATGGGGACTGCAACTGTCTGAAAATAAGACAAAAATACTATGGTTAGGGAAAGTGCAGAAAGAAAAGAGAGATTTCAAAATACAATTAAAAAATAAGAAGAAACAATAGGTACAAAACATAAGATATTTGGGGGTAATAATAGACAATAAATTGAATTTTGAAAGTAATTTGGCATACTTTAAGCCAAAACTCAAAAAAATATTATACAGCATGATAAGAATAGGAATCACAGATTACAATATTTCACGGAAGATCTCAAAATTTTATATGTTGGGGCATTGCGGCCAGCACTTTTAAAATAACTCATAGCAATTTCAAAATTTATTTTCTTGCATGATTAATTATGTTACGTTGAATGATAATGAGAGACGGGATCGGGGTTTGAACACAGGACCTTGAGCTCAGCTCGCGCATGCTTACCAACTGCGCCATCCCGTTCACCTCCTAGGTCCGTCTTCCATCCTCATTCAACTTACGAGATCCATAGACCTCTGAGGTAGTCTCGTAGAGACTAAACTCCTCATCTGAGGCGACTCCCTTAGGAAGTACTATATTTTAGGTAGTATTTTCCATTTCTTGTTCACAAACGGGATGGTGCAGTCGGTAAGCGCATAAGCGCGCTGAGCTCAAGGTCCCGGGTGCGAACCGCGGTTCCGTCTCCCATTTTCATTCAACGTAACATAATTAATCTGTTACCTGGCGGTGAGGTTCACCGCAATCTAAGAGATTTCTATCTTGCATGATTGTTGTGTCTTATGATTCATATTAATTTAGTTTTATGTGTACTCAACTTTGGCACGGTTGTGTACATTAATTCTGTAGCCCCATCTTGGCTCGGGTTTTCCTCAGGTTTTCCTTCGGGTAGAGGCGGATTTCTTATACAGGTTCTCTAGTCTTTGTCTAGGGGCGCGTTTATTGAAACAAGAAACCGTGAATTTAGTGTTATTTCAATTCTTATGATTTTTAACTCTATACTCGGAATAATCTATAGTTCGATAATAATTTGTACATGTAAAATAACTTTTTGTGTTAAATTACAAACATGTTGATATTCTCTTAGTATTATAACTCGTAGCTAACTATTTATATTACCTAGGAATTTTTGCTGAAATTTTTCAATCCGCCTCTGCGTTAGGGCCATTGATCGGAATTGATGGGATGGTCGCTTGCTTCCGGAGAGTAAATTAGTTTATTGTCTTCCACGTGGTCATACGCAGTTTTCACTGCTTTTTTGACAAAAAAATTATATATTTATATATATTATATTCAGATAAAGTCATCAAAGCCCAATATGAACTGAAGTTACGTTCTGTGGAAAGGGAGTGTTTAGTAATACACATAGCAGGAGCATATCGGACAGTGTCACTTAATAGTATATTAGTACTTCCGCCGATAGACTTATTTCTGCAGAAAATAAAATACCGCTAAATATTGAAACAGGCTGATGAAATATGTATCAACGGGAAAATAGTGAAGAAAGAAGAAAAGGGGTCAAAAAATAATTAACAAGAGCGTTAATAAATGGGTGGCCAGTGCGATGGACAAACAGTAGAAAAGACCGTGTCACATATGCTTTCATACCAAATGTAACGTATGGAGAAAAGAGCCAAAAATGGTTCAACCCCACGGAGCTGATGTAGATAATAAAAGGGCATGGCAATATCAGAAGCTAGTTGAAGAAGATAAAGAATATTGAAACGGATGTATGTGACTGTGGAGAGGGACGGAAAACGATGGAAATATGTTATGGGATTGCATACGTTACGGAGCGGAGAGGGCAGAATACCTAAACCTATATCGAAGACACGCGTTGTAAACTTAAATAACCTAAAAGGATTAATTGATACAGAAACAAAATACCTAATATGTCGAAAAATACTGACTATTAAAAGATTGCTAGAGTAGGAAGTTGCCTCCACGCTGGACGAGAACACCTCTAAGGTGGCAAAATATATTAATAATAAATGATGGCAAGAATATGCTGAGCCTTGTTTTGCAAAGCAATAAATACATTTTTTGTGGGGCTTTAGGGCTCGTCAACATCGAGGTCATTAGAGCCCATCAATAAATACAAGGTTGCCTTATGGCTATTATTATTATTTTTTCTCCGACAAACTACCATATGACTGGTTTATATTTGTTGGCGTAATTTTGATGATGGTCGTCCTCGTTATTGTTCCAAAGTCTTAGGTAATCGTGTATATTCTCTGTAGAATTTGTGATACCTCGCTTAAACTGCAAGCAAGTCGTCGGGTCTATCGCAAATACTTATGACTGCAAGAATTCTGTCTTTATTAGCGTGTGCCGGATATAAAATACAATATTCTGCACCGGTGGTCTTTCGCTGTATATCTGATAATCTCAATTTTAAATTGTTGGTAACAAATCATGTATTTCATTACCGTATTGTAGGGGGGGGGTTGTTTCTTCCAGAAGTGCGCACACAATTCCTCTCAAGAATGTTGCAGGGACCAGTAGAGCATTGAAGATTTGACTCTTCTTCTTCTTATTATTATTATTCTACTTATTATTATTATTATTATTATTATTATTATTATTCTACTTCTTCTTCTTCTTCATCTTATTCATTTTATTCTTCTTCTTCTTATTCTTGTAGGAACATATTCCTACATATATAGCGAAACACATACCTCAATACGTATGATGAACTCCTTTCATGTAATTAACACACGAAAACGTTACATGTAGCCACAAAGGCCGAGCGCCATGTTGTTTACTTGTTGTCAGGACAATATCACTCTATGCACAAGAAAGTCTCAACATACGACGCCAGAGAATCCTCCACATTGTAAACATTAGAAGATTCCATGCAACAAAGAGACGCCTCAATTGCGATTCCATGCAGCAGAGAGTCGCCTCAATTACCTTCCGAAATGCTTCGAAATCCTCGAGAAACTTCCGTAATACTCGAGAATATTCGAGAACTCAGCCCAGTTTGTTAAGAAATTTCTAGAGAATCTCAATAGACGAACCTCGATATAGTGTTGTGTCGCCCCTCACCGTCGACTGTTATTGTTTTGCTTATAGCGACAGGCAGCGAGGAGATTATTACGCTCAGAATCCTTGTCGAGTTCACATCGCCAGCCGATAACCTCTAACAAGAAGACCAGCTCTGCAGAAATATTTTCTAAGTCCAAGATCCTGGATTATTGACACGCAGAAATGATACTAAGTTCATCTTGCGATTGGAGTATCAACACGCAGAAATATGCCTATGTCCCAGATCTGTGTTTGAATCATTTCAAGTCTACGAGCATCGAAGAATTTCAAGTATCAACACGCAGAAATATGCCTATGTCCCAGATCTGTGATTGAATCATTTCCAGTCTACAAGCATCGAAGAATTTCAACTTCGCAGAAATATTTTCTATGTCCCAGATCTGTGATAGAATTTTTCCCAGTCTACGAGCGTCGAAGGACTTCAACTTCGAAGTATCAGACGTCCCCATCTAGTGAGCCGAAGGAATAACACTTCATCCAGCGGATTTCAACTTCGAAGTACCGCACGTCTGCGACGCCACCACTCCGTCAGTCCAGGAACTAAGCTCGAGACACGAAGATACGACGCGCCATCCTGTGAGAACGAAGATAACTTCGACCAGAGGCGCCGTCACGCACCAGAATATCGTACTCCGTCGACTAGCTACAACCGGATATCACCAGCGGTGCCATCTAGCGACGAAGAAGGAGACCTCTTTACAATCGACAACCAACTTGCCTAAAGTTGTGAGTTAAACGAACGAGGCATAATTTTACACAGAGCTTTCAACGCCTGTCGTTCGTCGTCTGGTGTTATTTACTGTTTACATTACGACGATTTGTTTACATAATATACCTTCCTCTAATCAAACCTCTGAGTATTTATTTTGGAGAGGAAGAGATCTTATTGCGAAGCAAGCCTACGTGCTGAGACCTGCGAAGCAATAAAAAATCTTCCCCAACAAAATTCTTCTTCTTCTTATTATTATTATCCTTATTATTCTTCATCTTTCAGTAGATGACCCGCCCCACCGGTGGCGGAGGTGATAGTATTGTCGCTTCTCACCAAGTCATCCCGGGTTCGATTCCCGATGGGGCCAGAAACATTTGTAGCTTTTCACATTAATGTCCCAGTTCATATAGCTGTGACTACTGAAAAGTCTACCTTCCTTCCTCTATCTAGCTCCTCCTAGTATCAATGACTCTAACTATTACTAACTACTTCCAATAACCCCTCCACGTGGGCCAAGTTGTTGGTAAACCCAACTAATCGGCCCATCTACTAACAATGACCTACCATCAAACTCCTAGCTCCTATCGCTCCATGTAAATAAGCTTCAATAGCACGCTACATTTCCCATTTACAAATACAACAGTACAAAAAAGTAGATAACCCTCTCGGCGCCGAATCGTTTCCTCCCTCACTTTGCTTGAGAGACAATCCCTATTGAGACGAAGGGAAATAATAATTTATTTGCACTCAGATTTGTTTTTTTCATCAGTGGATAAATCGAATAACATAGCATGAGCAACACAATAAAAAGCTCTTGAAATGGTCGTAAATATACCTACAGAATTACAAATACATAACTACAGAACAACGTTAAAAGTATACAAATGTATGAACAGAATTGTGTAATTAATGATGAATCAAATTGAGTGTGAAGTCTAGGACGCCAGAATCGTTTAAAATCAAATCTTATTCAAAAATATTACACCGAGAGTTAATTTAAAAATAAATTAACTTATAATAACAATCATATTATTGAAACAGTTGACTGATTGATTACTTACTTATTCCAGGAAAAACTGAGTATCGCACTGTGGATTGTGGTATGCGGGAAAAATTTCTGAGTAAATTCATCATTATGTCTTTCTGCAGGTCGCTTTATCGTGGCGGATGATTCTAATTTCTGCTGTTTGACCAACTGCACAGTCAAAGTCAAACATCGTTACGTCGCGCGATTTCCGTTTCGCCACATTTTTGTGACAATTGGTATGCCTATACCAATGGAATGGATTTCGAATTTGACTTAACTTTTCCATCTAGACAACGGGGAAGATTGGGTGAAAATTTCGCAGAATTTCTGTTAATGATTATTATTGTCCGAGTGTGTTCCAGAAAATAAAATATACTATATGTAGAAAATTCACTGAAGAGAAGAGTGAATTCTGTAGAATTTCGTTTCTAGAAGATGGGCTTTCCATGTCAGTGAGTGCTTTCAGGAATTTCCATCATGTATAAAGAAATCTGTTAAAACTATTAGACTTTCGTAAAATATCATAATAACAAAAAGTGTTCATTATTACAAGACAAACAATTTGAATCTATACGACATTCGGTGGCCGAGTTATAAGGAGTTACCAACAGCATTACATACTGGCACCTCCCACCCCCTCCAGACGAAACTTAACCCTTTTCCAGGTGGCACCCTGCACTTTTCTATTCAATAGGACCCCGTGCACAAGAACCTTAAGATATACTTTACATGTCTGTTTAACCGTGTCATAAAAATAATGATTTTCATACGTTATTATTTTTTCAGTCAGAATTTATGAAGATATAACGCGACAGTGTAGTTTAAAAGTAAATTCAATTTCATTTTAGAAATTTGTTAAATATTCGTAAAACGTCTTGAGATAGCACCGACAAAATGCTCCAGTTTGCTAGGAGTAATGAAAGAAGTTATAAAGCAATTAATATGCTTAAATATTCCATACTACGAAGTTCAGCAAAAAATTTGTAATATATTTATGAGAAATTAAAAGTGTTTGTTGTCCTCTGAGAGACCACATGCATTACAGAAAATATGGACCTAGCGTGCACATCTTATACTGCTAGTACGTGAAAAAAGAATAAGAATCATCGGGATTATTTCCTCTACGTGTCATAGAAATTAAACATAATCGTTTCATAATTGGATTAAAACGTTAATTTTCTATACACTTTGAAGGAAACACTTTTATTTGAGAAATATTTCTGGTAATGACATTCACCTTAGTTGAGTCACGAAAATATATTTATTTTTACAAAGCTCATGCAAAATATTTTCAATTTCTCATTCGGTTCGAGTGTAATTTTTCGTTACCATGAGAATCATGTCATTAATTAATCTCGCGCAGCATTCAAAAGAGTGAATTTTATCTATGAATACAAATGAAACAATATAGTTAGTATTGTTATTGGTAGATTACTCTCAAGTAATGATTGTCTTTAATATCATCACGGTCAAACAAGTGAATTTTTATATCAGTATTGTAGAACGTACGAGATCTATAAACGCACTACTTAATTCATGCATTAAAGCAATTTTAAAATAACGAACGGGAAAAATGAAAAAAAGTTTGGAAATCATTTTCGAAACCTTTGTCTTGATTAACTTGTGTCACACTTTAATTTCGTAGGCATGTCCTCATATTTCCTTCCGTCAAAATGACTCGAGATTGAAAAGTCCTGAAATCAAAAAGAGCTAATGACAAAATTCATGCACGTTATTGTAATAGACAAGTATATAATTACATAATTTACTTAATATTCGCTTCTCCTTCAGAAGCGACCCAAATCTTGACATGTTACACATAACGTATGCTTTTATGAAGAAAAGAGATGTATAGTTATGAAATGGATATAGCTAAAGTAAAGGACATTCTTAACAACAGTGTTCCTATTTAAGGCAATTTCCGTTGGAGCAAGAGAAATATATACCTTTGAACAGTCGTTAATAGGGTCTCATGTTTAACACTCGTTGCTTGGAATCTTCACATTAATAATAATATTTGCTCTATCCTTCCAAAAAGTGTTGCAACATTACTCAATTAACCTTGAATATATACCGACAATTAATTTTAAATTTATACCTAACATTACCTACAGTTATCTTCCGCTTTCTCGTAAATGTACCGGCAGTTCTGTACAACACTCAAAAATCATACTTGGAAAATATGCAAGAAACCGCGTAAATTGTCATTTGCGTACAGAACTGGTGGGTTCAACGAGGGATAAGCGGCTTGCTGTGCAAGACAAAAATGCAAAAGCAATATCCGTTAGAGAAACATAATCAGAAAATTATATGATACATGTTCTGCATGTTGTGTTGGTGGACGATCTAGTGAATTATTAATAAATACATAATGAATATTTAATAATGAGTATTTCATGGTTATTCATTATTTACATAATGAGTATTTCATGGATTTTATATTATATATTGAGAATTCGTACCTTAATGAATTTATCTATTTTCTATGTGGTCCTCCGGATGTTAGTTGCGTTATTAACAGCACCATAGTTTCTCTGTAGAAATATATATAGAGGAAAAAATTTAAATTTCAGAAAAAATGAATCTAAAAATTCACGCGGGTGTTTTTGTTATGTAACTATCTATTTCCTAATTATAATTTAGGGTAGGAAAAAACAGCATGTCAAATATTTCTTTGTGCACCACACACTGTCTCTTCCACTGCGTCTTTTACGTCATCAACTCTATACGCATCATCGTTTAGTGGTGAGTATACTCTCTCTTAATGATGGAATACTGCCTTCCTCGCCAGAAATCGATGTGTGTTTCTATTCCGCACCCAAACCCGTGAACCTTCCTCCCCGCAAACCCGCATTGGTCAGTACAGCCATCCAGAAGCACGTAAAATTGTGCTAACCAACACTGAAAGACAACACTTCCACGCAAAAATCTAGCGTTCTAATTTTAGCTGATTCCCATGGCCGCCAAATGTCCTCCATTATGCATGTTGTTCCCAACCACTTCTCAGTGATCGGTTTCTTCAAGCCAAACGCTCGTTTGGCTGAAGTTATCAGAGAATTAGACACGCGGAAAAACTCACAGAGTGGAACACCGTAATTATTATTGGTGGGCGGAATGAATTAAATTTGGGAGATCAATTGAACCCTAGTGAACATTTACAGAAACTCAAAAAGGTCTACCACACTAACATCATACTTTCTAGCAAGCCTCCACGCTGCAACATGCAATGCTTGAACAATGAAATTAACAACTATGACAGCACCTGGCAGACACAAATATCATATTTGTTGATCTGCAATCCCATCTTTCTGCCAAGGACTTAACCCGGCACGGCCTACATTTGTGACCGTCCGGGAAACAACGCTTCGCTTCTCTGTTGTCTACATACCTGACCTCCTCCACCTACACCAAATCCACCATCCACCCCTATTGCTACCTCGTCAATTTCTCCATCTCTCCCAATTCCCATTTCTTCTCCCGTCCCTGGCCTGTCTCTGCCCCTTATCTCACCTCTCCCGTCCAAATCTGTTTCACCTGCCAAAACCCCGAGTCCTTCCGCCCCAAACACGGTTATAACTTGCGGTCGAGAGTTCGATGTGTTGCTCGAAGATGACAATTCAATTTAAATTCTCCTCAACCATCTGAATTCAATTGCATCCCTCAAGAAATTAAAATAAATATCTTTCATCGTAATGTTAACTCGCTTTCCAACAAAGTATCAGATATTGAAAATTTCTTACTAGAATCGCCATTCGATTTGTTATGCCTAACAGAGCATTGGCTTTCTGATAATGACATAAAAAGAACTTTTATTCCAAATTATTCTTTAATTAGATTTTACTGTCGACATAACTTCAAAGGTAATCATCCTCACGGCGGTACATGTTTCTACGTTAGAAATTACATTTATCCTCCCCACTGTTAGGTTACGAGAAATTCTGCTTGGTTCGAACTCTCTGCAGTTCAAAAGACATCGTAGGTTTGTGTATTTAGAGACCTCCTCAATCAGATTTTGAAATATTTTTGAATTTCGAAATCGTATTAAAACGTCTAACACGGAAATATACGAAATCTATTATTATCTGCGGCGATTTCAATATCGATTTCCTCAGTGAATTAGATTTCGGGCACAATCCCAAGAATCTGCTCAATAATCTTATCAGTTCCTTCAATCTTGTTACTACGATAATCGACCCCACTCACCTCTCAAACATTGCTAGACCAGATAATTGTCAACAATGAACTCATGTGTACTTCTCAAATATTTAACGCAGAGTATAGTGACCACTTTGCCCAAATATTGACTATAGAAGATAAATTAAAACTACGTATAATACTCTACAATATTACTAGACAGTTTAACGAAAAAAATTAAAAAAACTTTTTCAAAACGTTTTACATCAGGAAACGCGAGATGACGTGTATAAGTGTGAAAACTCCAACCATAAATTCGATGTATCCCCCCAATATTCTTGATGTATTACAACTCTTATTTTCCTGTAAAACGCAAGTTAGTTAAAGTAAACAAACACAATCGGTGGATAACACAAGGGATAAGAATTTCTTCCAAATACAAACGTCATTTATATTATCTTTCAAAATTCATTCCGAATTTTAGCCAACATTGTTAGTCAATTCATTTCTCGCTGCGTGTATTTTGCAAATGTTTATTCTCATTTACGGTACGGCATTACCTTCTGGGGCCAATCCACTCAGAGCATTCAAACTTTTAGAATTTAAAAGAGAATAGTTCGGAATATGTAAATCTCACCCCCGAAATTCATGTAAACCGTTATTTAGAGAATTAAATATTCTCCTCTTCCTTGCATATCCGTTTATGAAGTAGTTGTGTTTGTTAAAAAAAGAACAATTAAATCCCACCCTTTGCTTGAGACGAAATAGTCTAGTTCACGAACAGAGCACTTGTAATAAGGCTAATATTGTTCGTCCTGCCGTGTCAACAACTCTTTGCCGAACAGGCCCATATCATTCAGGAATAATTTTGTATAATTCCCTTCCCAAAACTCTAAAAGATATAAATAAATTGAATCTCTTTAAATCCGCTATTAAAAGCTTTTTAATCTGCTATTGTTTCTAAAATGTAAAATAATTTACAGATTTTAATAAAAGTTAATGTGAGTTTCAATTTCTTAATAAATATTTTTTCCCACAATACTTCGGATGATGTAAATGATGTTAATAGCTCTTATACTTTATCACGCCATTGTTGTAGTACTCTAGATTCTGATTAAATTCCTTTTTTCATACATGTTTTGCTCATATTGTTTTTAATACTTTATTTCTAACTCTACGCAGTCTTGTTAGGGTTGTGTACATTATCTCTGTAGCCCCATCCTATCTCCGGGTTTTTCTCCGGTTTTCCTCCGGGTAGTGGCAGATTTTACTTGGGCGGTAATGTCATTAAGACTTTTGTTTTATTAATCTCGAATTTTTACAGCACAAATATCTACAATTTACTTTGGAATAATAAATGGATAACAGTACGTATTTATTAAATAATTTCTTTTATAAATATTAAATTCGCCACTGCCCACGGGTCCTTGATCGGAATTGATGGGATGGTCCCTTGCTTGTTTCCGGAGAGTAACTTAATTTATTGCCCCCGAAACGGTTATACGCAGTTTGCAACTGCTTTTTTGACAACAAAGTTTATAAACGTCAAAAAAATACAAGTTTCCTCCAAAAACGGGCACAGGAATCAAGGCACTCTCCGGGATCACTTCTTTTCTTGGTCTGTTGACACTAACATAAGACCAGTTTCAGTCATGGGACTCATAACACATAAGAACTTTGTCACAAAAGGTTTGTTTTTGCGCCATTTAAGGTTTGACTAAATAGTGGAAGACATCATTTAACAGGATTCGCAAAATCAGGAGCGTGTTCACGCAGGCATGTCTACGACATTCGAGGCAGCCGACGAATATCGAGACGAATGTTTCGCGAAAAAACTAAAACTGGAGTTAATTGAAAATCGAGGTATTTCCGGATTCGTAATCGGAAGCAAGGTTATCAGAGCGTCTCGAAGATGAGAGATATCGCGAAAACGCCCTAGTTTGCAATAATTCTGGACGAAGCAAGACTATTAGAAACAAATTACGAAAGAAGTTTTATGCCGAATTATCAAGAGGTTATAAACAGTGGTTACAAAGTGCGCTCTCTGACTTCTGTGCCGAGACTTAACTTTCGCATTCGAAAATAGTGGAAATCACAGCACTTGAAAATAGTTGAATTTGAGGAGAAAGTTAAAAAAAACCTTTTAAGTAAATGGACACATTTTCTTTGTTTCAATTTTAAAAAAATCGTGATGCCTAGTTTTTTCTCATTCTATTTAAATAGACGTTTTTGGAAAGCGGTCTACTGTAAAACTGAAGAAAGAACTGAATCAATAAATGTTTCACAGAAAAATTTCTGAAGGGTTTTGAGACAACGGTTTTCAAGCCGACTGCCATAATACGAACAGCAAAATTCTACCTCTACACAGTCAGAATAACAATCAGTTAACAGCTCAGAATGACAATCGGAATTGAAATCTGTGGTTTACTCGCTTTGACGCGATGATACGCGATCTGTTGGTCCAAAATATTTGAACTCTTTCATGAACGGGTAGCACTCAACTATGTTCGTTACTCGAATTATTTGTCCCCCTTTTTTACGACTCGAGTCCATTTGTCGTCTCGCATTCCACTCGTCGGCGCCCTTCTTGTGTTTGGACCGGTCCAACCCCGAAACCCCAGCACCTTAAAATGTTGAACTGTTGACGTTCTTGACCGCTGACCGGTCAAAGAGGAAAGGGGTTGCTCACGCGCGTGGGAGACTGCCGTAAGAAACAGGTTGGTAGAGACTGTTGCCATACCGTATGTACTCATTTTTTAACACCTCATCGTATGACTTAAAGAGGGTCACTCTTAAATTACATCCACAACTTCTTCGTTAATGGACCAGAGTACTTTCGCTAATGAAAACCAATCTGGTGTATTTGTAAAATGTACCTGTTCCTGATATTTTACGAGAACTTTTTAACAATTATTGTGAAAACTAAACGAACGTAGACAACACAAACCGTACATCGTAATTTGAAATCAATACACACAGATAACGAAACGGATAGTGAACTGTTCATGTTTTTTTCTCTTTCTTTTCTTTCTTTCCTCGGTGTATCGAGTACACGTCGTATTGGAGATATCCGACACTCACAAGTAAGAGCTTAGATGTTGGATGTATTCGCATTTGGTTCACAGAGAACCTCGAAAATAATAAAACAAATATATTAATACAGCGGAATATTGTTTTAAGAACCATGTTTCCTTTACCAGTAAAGTTAGTTGAAGAAAAATGTCCCCTACTTTTAATCTACTAAGTTTGCTGCAGCCAGATTTCATATTCAGTATGTGTTATTGTTCTGTGTAGTCAGCAATAGTAATGTTGTGACAACCGAAAATGAAGATGAGATAAAATTTATTATGAAACCTGCTTAGTGCAACCAAATGAGTAAACTATTCAGTTTTTTTATAGAATATACACATTACGCATATCAAGAGGGTGTATGTGTGTTCTTACCATCTATGATTTTCGGTTTGTAACGACACCCACATTTCACTAAAATTTAAATTTACAGATGTCATTTATAAATCATATACCTACTATGGAAGGTTTTATCATTCAGGCTATAAAAAGTGTGATGATTTAAACGGGTTGCCGAGCCAAAAGATTGAAAACTACTGGCCTAGAGCAAGTGACGCCATAGAAGGCTGCGTGTAACTCTGCCGCTTTGGCGATTAACGAGGTTTGCTTATTTGGAGTCGTGGAGTACTCTCTCTCCCTTCTGCGTCCCAGATGGCAAATCTCGAATGCGACTCTACAATATATTCCAGTTGGTTGGGATACGCATTTTTTACGTTAATAATTTCTCAAATAATATGGACCTCTAAAGTGGTCGTTCATGTCTTAATTCGTTTAACAAATTAGTATCTTATCTGTTAGTTGTAATCCATTATCGGCAATAAACAAACGTTTAAATGATAAACTTGACTAGGAACTACGTCCTTATATATCCTTATAAATCAATACTACCTTTTCTCACCGCAGCTTTGCAAACGAATTAAAATTATGAAGTACAGAAGAATTTAAAGTGATTACTGGAATCTTCAAGATCATAAAGTAGTCTTATTCGAATTAACTTTCTTATATTCCTTTGGAACTAACAACAAGAAACAAGATGGAGGATAATAAAGAATTTGAATCATCTAATATCCTGACGCAAACCGAGTATTATTTGATGTTGTTCGTCACGTAGACGGAGTTAACGTTTCGAGGTATATTTTTAAAGTTTAAAGTTTTGAGTAAATGCATTATGATATTAAGAGTGAACATAAAGTGAAGTACTGTCCATAATAAAAGAGATAGACACGTTTCTAATGATATTCTTTCTGTTGATAACTTTCATTCAATTCTGAACTCTTTATTTATTACATGACTTTTGTCTAACATGGGGAAATTCAGTCTATGAGGTCTACTTTTCCACCTGACTACATTTCTGTATGGAAGTATGATTGGTTTTCGGGTAGCGAACTGACTCTAGTCTGAAGTAGCTGAAGCGTCTCCTACGTAATCCTACTGAAAGCGTCACCTATGCGGCCGAGTGGGAAAGGAAATCTGCGTTCTCCCTTTGGGGAGAAAAGATATAATAAAAGAGATAAACACGTTTCTAATGATATTCTCTCTTGATCGACGTTTGAAATTGTTATATACGGAATAAGATATTTGAATTTGAAATAAAACCTAGCTATTAAACAAGTAGAATACATTTTTAATACAATACATTGGAAAACCCATTGTACCTTCCTCTGAAGCTTAAAATAAGTCAAATATGAACTAATATATCTCTATGTATATATTTTTTCCGTATACCCTACACGTCGAGAAGATATGTGATAACTTTCGGTCAGGTGAAAATGGCGACGAACCGGGAATCGAACCCGGAACACCCGCTTTGATCGCAGGGGTGTTAACCATTACACCACCCGTTCGTCTTCTACAATTGACCACCATTTCCACCCAGACGTAAAATCCAGAAGATCTAACACACATCCCCATATAGGAGATAAGTGAACCAGGCGGCACACAATGCTGTGGGCACTTTATTACCGGTTTCTCACGTACCTACGAATTAAGGTTCGTTATGTGCATATTTTTTTCATGTATATATCTCTAGTATTAAATTTTCATTTACGTGGAAGAACGAGGTCGCCATATACATTTTTTACTGTTATTTCATTTCTTTGTAACAAAATGTGGCATGAACTCATCTCTCAGTATCCTTGAGAATTGATGTTCGGAGTTCATACCTTTGTGGCAGCAAGGGTCGAATTACATAGTCTGAAAATGTTACGACCAGTACATATTGGTAAAGTCTCGATGCTTTGAGTAGGGTTGCGTAGGAGACGCTTCAGCGACTCCAGACTAGAGTCAGTTCGCTACCCGAAAACCAATCTGTAACGTCGGCGCCAGGACACGCCAGCAACTTGCGAAATATTAATAGCTCTTTGTATTTCCCAAGCAGGATGCTGTTAAGAATATGATAATAAGTGGCCGGTCAGCGCTAAGACGGACGTGCGACGAGTTTTCCGTGTGAAGGTATTGTTCGAATAAACACCTTTCATCTTAAGGAAAATATGTACCAGTGTATTCGAAGAATGCAATCGGCGACGTTGACTCAAGGGGGTTCAGGTGTTCCTAAATTAAAGACGAATTCCACGAAGAAATGAAAGAAGAACGAAAAGGGTGTTTGCGAAGTGCCTAGGTGACGCGCATAGCGATTCGTCCTCTACGGCGCGTCCTCTGCATTCCTAGAAGCGAAAAGGGGACACAACAGAAGTGCCTGCACGGTGGCGGCGAAGGCGTGGTTATTCGCTGATCACGTGACGTCTGCTACAGTATATATTGAGAGGTGTGAATCTCCTCGGGGATTCTTTACAAAGGAACGAAGAGATCCGTCAGCACGGACAAGTGACTGTACTAAGTTTTGGTCGTGGAGACCAGATTGTTTGTTAAGGCTGTTAAGGTGTTAACTCATTACTAGGTGCGAGGGTCGTAACTAGTTTCAGTTAGTTGTTGGGTGAAAACAACTTATCTTTTCGAAAGAACCGATAACCTGAGGGTTTATTAAAATTTAGTTGTCTTCAACTATATTTTACAAAGTATAAACGATGCTCTCTTACAGCATTATTTGTCTAATAAACGATTATTAGACGCATTGATGATTTTGGGAGTTTGTGTCTGTAAACAATTCCGATTTCATGTAATTTGTAATAAATCATTATTTATTATTATTACACGTGAGTTTGGTTGCTCGGGAAACCGAGCTGGTGGCAGCGAAAAAAACTACCATAGGGATTTTGGTATGTATGTGGATCCCGCTTCTACCAAAAAAATAATAACAACACATCAGAGTTTGAGGTGTGATGTTACACAATCATACTTCCATACAGAAATGTAGTAGACTTCATAGACTGAATTTCCCCATGTAAGACAAACGTCATGTAATAAATAAAGAGTACAGAATTGAATGAAAGTAATCAACATTTCCGTGTAAAATGTCAATTACAAAAACAAAATGTGTTTCCTTGATAGTTCTCTTTTGTATTCCAAAACTTTTGTGCTACGCCAGGATTTTTTCCTAATCAGTAAATACATGGGAGTAACGTTTCTTGGAATAACTTCATGGCTGACATTTAAAACGCATTAAAACGCTAGTTTTTTTGTAATGGATATAATCTTGAATTGCTCATTTCATACTCTTTTTTTAAAAGGACATAAAATTTGATTTAATAAACACTTAAACTGATAATTTTTTATATTTTCTTAGTCAGAAAGGAGTAAAAAATCATGGCAGTAATTCAATAATAATAAATTTATTGTCAAAAAAGCAGTACAAACTGCGTATGACCACATGGAGGACAATAAACTAATTTACTCTCCGTAAGCAAGCAAGAGACCCTCCCATAATATCCAATCAAGGGTCTTAAAAAAGGCAGAGGCGGATTTTAAAAAATCTGCAAAGCTTCCTAGATAAGATAGAAAATTAGCTATGTGTTATTATACTACTAGAATATCAACATGTTTGTAATTTAATTAAAAAAATTATTTTACGTGTACGAATTATTATCTAACACAATTATTATCGATTATTCTGAGTGTAGTGTTTATAAATTATAAGAATTAAAATAACACTAAATTCGCGATTTATTGTTTCAATACACGCACCCCTAGACAAAGCCTAGAGAACCTGTATGATAAATCCGCCTCTACTCGGAGGAAAACCGAACGATTCCCTATTGATATGGTCCTTTTTGGCAAAGAGTGATTGACACTCTAGGCGATGAATATTATTACTATTGCGAGTATTGTGTATTGCGAGGTTTCAGTATTCAAACGAAACAGTTTCGTATGAAACAAGGGTGGAACTTCAGTAATTCGGACTTAACAAACACGACCGTTTCATAAATATAAATGTTGGGAAATGTCAAGATATTTAATTCCTTAAGTAAACGTTTACAAGAGTTTCGGGGATGAGATTTACAAATTATCCGAACTATCCTCTTCTGAATTCTGAAAGTTTGAATGCTCTGACCGGAATTGTCACAGAAGATAATGCCGTAACATAAATGGGAGTAAACGTTTGCAAAATATGCGCAACGGGAAATATGTGGACTAATTACATTAACTAAGATTCGGAATGGGTAACACAATTTGCTTAATTGGGAATTAAATTTGTCAACGTGACAATTCCATTTGAGATTGTCTTGAATATGGAGACCTAAGAATTTTGTATTTGTAACATTTTTTTATTGTGTTCCGTTGAAAGAAAGAGAAACCTATGGTAAAGATTTTGTGATACTATTATGAAATGACATAGACACTATTTTGTCAATGTTTACAATGAGACGATTTGCATGGAGCCAAGCCGAGAGGTTAGACAAAACTTTTTGAGCGTTGGCGTGTTTACATAGTAAATTAGTATCATTAGCGATAAGAACCATTTTGCAATCTGATGTAGAAGATGCCATGTCGTTCACACACAATAAAAAGAGTGTAGGGCCGAAAATTGAACCTTGGGGTATTCCACAAGTACGTGGCTCTGTTTCTGAAACACAACATTGAAGTATTTTATTTTTATTATATATTATTATTTTATTTATATTTCGAGCTGTTGATATCTAACTTTTAAATAAGAAGTTATCCATTTATGTGGAAGTCCACGAATGCCTAAAGAATGCAATTTGGAAAGAAGAATTTCGTGATCGATGACATCGAATGCTTTGAATAAATCAAGAAAAACACCTTGAGAATTTTCTCCAGGGTCAAGAGACTTGGTAACATCGTTTAAGAAAGAAAATATGGCGTTTTTACCGGAAAAGGATTTCCGAAAACCGTGTTGATCGTCATAGAGAGTGTAATTTTTTGATAAAAAATAATTCTTAATGAGAAAACTGCATATCAGATTTTGTGGTGCCATTAAAAGGAGATCAATAAAGACAGTTAATTTTTTATGGAAAAGTAACATTTTTGGAAATGTAACTAATTTAATCAGCTATGTTCACTGACCCTGAACTTTTACCATAAATCATTCTAAAATGCTTTATCTACAGTTCCGAGTACAGGTTCGATGAATTAATTTTTTGCTAGAAATAGAGGCATGATGCATCGTAAAATGTGAATCTCGAGCATCTGGACATGTTTGAAAACTCATGTCTCCCATATCAATTCTCACAGTTTTCACAAAAAAGTACCTTGATGATTAATTAAATCCTCGCCCAGTTGATATCGTATGTTGAGAAAAGAATCGTTTAAAATGTTTACCTTCGATCTTTGTTCATCCCTCTGATTTTTTGGGCTACTTCTAATTCGTCATTAGATTAAATTTCAGAGTAAAGGTTGTTTCAGAGTAAAAACTATGCAAGGTTGTTTTATTTTTTTGTTTTTCAATTTCACCTACTTCATAATAACTTAATTCAGATTATTCTGTTCGAGGATTTGTTCAGTGAGTAAAATAATACTATTGCAATAATAATGAACTAATAATAATAAACTTTATTGTCAAAAAAGCAGTTACAAACTGCATATGACGACGTGGAGGACAATAAACTAGTTTACTCTCCGGAAGGAAGCAAGCAAGGGAACATCACATCAATTCCGATCAAGGGACCAAAGGCAGAGGCGGATTTAACATTTCAACACACTCCTAACAATAAAAATAGATCAGCACGTGTTATAGCATTAACATAATACTAACAAATATTGTATTTCATAAAACATAGAAAAGTCATTTCACAAGTACGTATTATTATCAAGCTATAAATCATTAGGAAAGTATTGTTGGTAAATCGTAACTATTAAATAACACTAGATTCGTGAATAATTATTTCCATAGATGCCGCGCCTAGCCAAGAGCCTAGCGAGTTTTTATACAAAAATTCGCCTCTACCCGAAGGAAAACCAGAGAAAAACCCGGACCAGGATGAGGCTAAAAAATTAGTGTACGCAAGTGCTAAAAAAAGTGCCAAGGGTGAGTACATATACAACTAAATTTATATGAATAATAAGACACAATACAAGCACGGAGGAAAATGGTTTTGAAATTGTTACCAGATATTTTGAAAGTACTACTACAATGGCGTGATAAAATACAAGACGGCTTTAATTTTTATTATTTATAATTTTTAGTATAAGTAACTTCTTCACTTAAAAATAATTTAACAAATATGAATAGAGAAAAAATTTCATCTTTTAGAAAGGATTTTTTTTTGTGATTTAACACACGGCATGATAAGTGTTTTCCCAAAAATTACCTGTGTTTTCTGACTTACATTACATATTTTGAATGCAGGTAATTGGTAAGATGAAAAACTACATAAACTATGTATTTAAACACATATAATAACAAAAAACGTATGCTATGCTGGGTACGGGCATTGGGAGTCGAGGCGGGTGGTACATAGGTGGAAAAGTAGACATCGGTATGGTGACGTTGATCATAAACGTGTAACATAAAGACAATGAATGCTGTAGTAGAAAACACCCAACTGCCTCTGTGACAGCTAATCAAAAAATTCCCAGCTACCTCTAGCAGGTTAGCTGGTTATGATGGACACGTCAGTGATACCATACAGTGAGACAGAACTGGAGGATTAAAAACCTTTGATGAATAAATTTCAATTGATGTGCTTGAAGCACTTGAAATTAGTTCCTTCAATTAAATGGCACAGTTGTCTGTATTAACGATAGAAACTGGTGGAATGGTAAATTTGGAAACGTGGATAAGAAAAACGGTACCTAGATTATTTATTTCTTCTATCCGCACGGACCCCAAACATCATTCAAACTTTCAAAGAATATCTAAAATTTTGAGGAAATTTTCTCCCTCGGAAACTATGAGAGATCGTTACTTTAAAATTAATGGGAAAATATCTTTTAAAATGTTTCACTTCAAGTAACTGAATTGGTTTCATTACCTTTACTGCAGTAAGATAAAATATTGAAAATGCATTTCCTTAAACTACAAATAACAATGAAATGCAAAAACATAAGTTACTTAAGTTCTACTTTCGACAGTCAATGTTTTGTAGCAACAGAATCAATACAAATACCATTTTGCATATTGTGTGTTATATATTATCATTAAATATTACATAGTAGTGGCTTATTTATTCATTTTTTAAAGTTTCAATTAACATTTAGTCAGACAAATTGTAGAATACTTCAATTGTTCATAGATTTTCACTTGGAGCGTGAACTCTTTTTGATATAATTTGTTGTTCAAAAACACTGATGTAAGTTTACTTGTAAATTATTGGACACTGAAGGATAGTTTTGTTAAAATTTCAGATTTATTGGTCAGCCCTTTTCTGATTTATTTATTTAAAAATCAGCAATTTAAGCCAAATTTGAGAGTTTGTAAAACATTGGGGATAGATGTTAATGGTCTCATAGTCAAGTAGAAGTGTGTTAAATTTTTTGAAGTAAAAATATAGGTACTTCCATGAGTAATAATCCCTTCTATGAAAAATATCTATTTTCTAAATAATTTTAAGGTTATTTACATTTGGTCATGCCATGAATTATTGATAATTTTCGAAGTTTGATAAAGTTTGTAAATGAGGCATGTATCGTGATAAGTACATACGATGTTTCATTTTCCGATGAAACGCAAAAATGATTCATCCTTCTCAACAAAACGGTCGCTAGACGCGTAAGTGGAAGCGATAATAATCTGAAAACATTATTCTGTACTCCCATAAAATAATAAAATTCTCACGAAACTCCCTTAGATTACTATTTCATTTAGATTTAGATTTCATTTTGGATCGTGATCAATTAGGAACAAGAAAAGATCTAACAATAGAGAAGTATACGAAAAACAATATATTGCTCCACAAAATTACAACAAAACATAAAAATTAATTGGACATAATTAAGCATAAAAGTATCATCTCTAGTATTTACGTAAGTTCCAGAAAAAATTGTCGAAATACTTTTCCCCGCTAAAAAGTAAGTCATACAAATTCTGAAAACAGATTATCGAAACATAAAACCTGTATCACATTCTTTTAAAAATAACTTTTTCCATTTGCAAATAATACTTTTTCCATTTGCAAGTATAATACTTGATTTGCAAATACTCTTTTTAAGTATGGTTTTGATTTAATCTGTACAACATACAATCTTCTATATTTTATTTTTACTTGAGTTATCTTATTCTTCTCGATACTACTACCTGCTAGAATGAACAACTTTTTGAAGTTACGAATTAAAGAAAATGCTGAACGTATTCTGGATCTCGTGCTAGAGACCACGTGTAACTTTCTCAAGTATTTCCACGCATGTTTGTATCGTTTGCTTCTCCGTCTCAGAATGGTATCTTTTTATTCCCTTATCATATTTCGGTTTGTTAGCTAAATCGCTAATAAACCCATTATCTTTTTGGTTTATTTATTCCGCTTGAGATGTTTCGAGGTTTCACCTCTCTCATTGCTGCTTCCGTCCGCTAGGGAATATGAAGATATCTCGATGACTCCCACCACGAAACTCGAACGACAAATTTCGTAACATTCCCTGGTACTTCATTCGCCTCGGCGGCGCGAAGTTCCAATTCTTCATGTGACTCAACACTGAATGGTCACAATAATATATTGCAGATTGGTAAACATGTCATATCTATCAAAAATTCATTTTTATTACTGAAAAAATAAAATAGCTAATCTATCTCGGTGATTTATTAAGCTGCAAACAGATTTCACATCTGACATTAAAACATTCTGAGCCTCACTTATTGTACAGCTCACGATAATTCTGAACCAGCATATTTTACTTATAGATACATTCATCTCTTCCGAGCGCAAATATTTTGTCCCATAAGAAAACATTAGCTTGTTGTGACATTGTTAAGAAGCCATTGACTCACGGCACGTCAAGAAGTTTCGGTCTCACTTCCTTCATTGCGCAGATATTGTTTCCCGATTGCAAAAATACCAAACGTAAAACCGAATTGATTGACTTTGTCCCCTGTCCACCTACTAGCGCAATTGAGTCGTACAGAATAAACATATGTTTTCTAAGGAAGTAAATGATAATTCCGAAAAATAATTTTCATCGATTTGAGGTAAATTTGTTCGTAAATATTTAAAATGTCCTGTTTCCTCAAGATCGGATCAGACAATTTCAGAGTTTGATAAATATACATCGAAAGATGTGGATTTGCACAGTGGAAAGGCATTTAAAAAACCATAGAAACAACTAGATATTAATATCTACATAGTTTTATATAAAAACAGATTTTAAAAACCACAATCTGTGAAATTTAGTGCGAGAACCTATGTCATGACCAAATTCGTGGAATTCCCCAATTTCTTCCACATGGTGGTTGGCAGATGGTTGATGCTGATGGCACGTGCTCGTTCCAGAACGAAGACGCTCCTAATAAATCCCTCGTAACGTCGTTGCGCTCTGCACCGACTTCCCGCCCCCCTCCCCCACTCTCCTCCTTCCACCCTCGTTGCTTCGGTTCGTGTCGATGACGGATCTAATTGGAACTTTTACGCTCTTCTCCAAATGCACCACTTTTGTTTGCGGCAGTCCAACCATGACTATTAATTTGCTTCCTATGAACACAACCTCTTCAGTTACGTCTCCAGAATAATTAAGGTTTCTAAAGTGCATTCATTGCCAAATACGAATACGTATTTTTATGATAGTCTTCACTAAAGATACTTATACCCCTATTAGACAATCAATGGAGAAAACACTAATAGAACCCTTTTGTTCATATACAATTCACGAATACCATAACTAACAAGATCCAAGTACATCTCTTGTTCTTCACCCAATTGAAATACAGAATAAAGTTCTGAGTTCCTTTCTGAGTTTAACATTTCACAGTTGTCAACTATATCCTATGACAACATTGAAAAACTATTTTGACCTTTATTGTTTTCTTTAAATTTTTAACTCACATTGACTGAAACATGCATGCTAATTTTGCAACTGCTTTAGTTTTATGTCACGTCAAGAGTTTTTTTGTTTGCCTATTATTCAAGGCCATTTGAGAGGACTAGACATGGCAAAATATCACGAAAGTTAATCAACATCTTGAACGCTTACCGCCATTCTGGATACCCTTAAAATACTCTTATCACGTTGTGAAATTAACTGCCATTAGTGGTTTAATAGAAAAATAAATATTTATGACAAGTAACTTTTGTGATTCTGTTCCAAAATGTATTTGAAAAATGAAAAAAAAAAAAAGATCATTAATTCCATGATTCTACGCCCAAGAAACATTCCAAAAACAGATTTAAAAAATAAAGCTAGTGAATCGGGACATTGATGAACGATAAGAGAAACGAATTTCCTGCTTGGAGCAGCTGATATAAATGACAGTCATACTTATATTCGTTGATACTTGCACTTACCAATTTCTCATGATTAACCAATTAATTTCAACTTTTGGTGGGGAGTTGGTATTAACCCTAAAAGATGTGTGACCAAGTTCACTATTGTCTGTACTTTATTCATTGCTTCTGACCCATTTACTCCATCACAATCAAAAACATAAAGAAGGCAACACAGGATAGCGCTCCATAGCAGAAGACTGTTCACCAAGTGCAAATAAAAATATAAATCACTTGGCAATCTCGCCAATATATACGTTCTATAGCCCCAAACATCAGCAAAATATCATTCTCGAGGGCTGATATAATATGAAATAAATTTGTAAATTAAATGTTTAAAAAATAGTTCTCATAATTTAGTTTCTAGAACAACATTTTTTTTCCATTTCCACCAGACCTGTTTTTCAACGAAACCCTATTCTTGTATTTTTGAAGGGAGGGTGGTCCATGCATTCGCCTTTGTTCACCATGTGCGACGTCGCTTGTTCACCACCGTGACCTACCCCCGTCGTAAGCAAATCTGTGCGTGCGAAGGCGGTGGGAGGAAGGGAGGAAGCGACTCCTCTCCGGAAACGACCGTCACGCTGTCCGCCATCGCCACGCAGCAGGTGTCTGTTGCTACACTCAGCAGAGCAGAAGGCAAAGAGGAGCTGCGGTGCGCAACGTATGAAGACGCAGCAAGGCGAGGAAAGGATAGGGGGCGAAGACGGAATTACTTTAGACCTTGCTGTATACGAATCTGGCCATTTGTGATGAATAATTATTTTTTACTTCCCAGAGTAATTGGAAGGTACTGTGATCGGTCGAAAAAACTTGATATCTCTTCGGATCTTTACTAATTGGCTCCCGGAGAACTTATTTTCAAGTTTTGGCGATGATGTCCAATGTTTATTTTGCGAAGGTGGGGGTAAATCTTCAAATAACGCTGTGAACCCCACTCTTCACTGTGGGATTTTTTTACCCACTAAAAACCACCTCCTTTACTTCTGTACCTCCCTACGGAACCACCGGTAAGCATTTCATCACACGGGGCAGAATGGCTACAAGCCCTTCTTAGCTGTCTCTTCTATTCCTTTCTGCGAGACGGAGCATCTTGATGTTGGCTGCAAAATTAGCTATCGCCGTCTAGTTTTCTTCAGTCATCGTCATCAGACGCACCATGTTCTCAGGCGAGTTGTTGCTTCTTAACGCCAGCTCCAGATCCCGCCTCTTTTTGTTAAATCGAGGGCACGTAAAAAAGACTTGCTCCACGTCTTCTATGTGTGGGTAGAATGTTAGCCATTATGGATTGTCCTCGATGTGGAAGCGGTATTGGTAGATCCTAAAAGTCACAAAGCGCTTCCGCCAAACACAGATGATGCTCAACGTTCGTATGATTTGACTTTCATGGCTTCCGACTATTTCGGTGCTGCGTAGAGCAGAGTAGATGTGATGACGCTTGACAGTAACCTGTGACGACTGTTCGGGACCTCCTGGGTTTGGCATTACACGCTGTAGTGTTGCAGCTACCCATCCGGCTTTCGCACTGACTGCTCGTAAAGTGTATATCAAAGCATAGACGAGTGTCGATATGTACTCCAAGGTATTTCATGGAGGATTGCGAATAAATCCTGCAAGACCCTACGGAGGGTAGGATTGTTGAAATAACTCTTTTTCCTGCTAGAGAAGACACTAGAGCTGCCTCCGTTTTGTGGTCCAATGTATTTATGTGTCTGTATGTTAAGTATTTTGTTTTAGTAACTCACGAACAAATTGATGCATCCAATCTAAACTTGATATTTGACTTTGGATACTTTGGGAATAGAAGCCTATTTCTGGAAAGCTCATACCGACTTCATTTACACACTGCGCTCTACTTCCGGTTTCTTAAAATTCAAAATTTTGAAAATATGTAAACATTTTGATTGTTCTGTTAATTGTGCATAAAGATTATTAAACCACATTTATGTACGTCGTACCATTTTGGAGATATAGCGAAAACGTATTACGCAAAAAAGGGTTATCTTGTTGGCGTCTCTTTTAGATAAACATATAAAGCAATTGCAAACAATTTAAAGTGAAAGATAAATCTGTACTCGTCTTTTCAGGTATGTTGTTCGGGAGTGTACTATGTAAGGTTGTGAGGATAAATATGTATAAAACAATTCACCATTTAAATATATACGAATTTGATAATTATTTTACATCTTCGCTTCCCTTTCTGGAAGTGTTTATCTGTCTTCATACAGTTTTATTGTAATATGGGTTTTTTAATTCGTATATCTTTTTGCTATGAATTAAATTGGAAAGTTGAGTGGGACACACTCCGGTATTTGTAAATAGGAAATGTAGCGTGCTATTGAAGCTCATCTACATGGGGCGATAGGAGGTGGGTGGTAGGGATATGGTTAGTAGGTGCGCCGTTTAGTTGAGTTTATCAAAACTTGGTCCATATGGAATCGTTAGCAGGAGTAGTTAGTAATAGTAAGAGTTAGTGATACATGGGGTAGTAGGAGATGGATAGAATATAAAAAGGTTCTCTGTTCAATTGTCATTGCTATATTGTGGCAGAACGGGGTTTAAAAGTTAATAGTTAATAATTAATAATAAGAAAATAATTTTGAATAGTTACAGGTGAATGCCCCGGCTAGCTCTTCTCAGGGGTCCACAATACTAAAAAGGGTTCGATTTGTATCTGAAGGAAAAAGGACCATGCAAAGGTTCCAATTAAGAAAAACGCAAGGCAAATAAATCCATTAATAAAGCTATTTTAATGACTGGAGACATTCCTCACTCCAATAAATCACCCCCAGAAGATACAACAAATAAATCTTTGTTCTTGGACAGTCCCTTCAATGCCAAAGTGACATTCTTCTTATTAAAACACAATTAGAAATTCCCCCAAAAAGACACAACACAAATTGAAACCATTGACCTATTATATCAATGCCAAAGTGACATTATTACGATTACAACACAAACAGATACTCAAATAACACTGAATTTAACTTAATTAACAATACTCTTTAATTGTTCTTAATCAAACCAAACACTGACTCTATTCGTGGCAGGATTCATCTAAAGTTTCAGTCACTCTGGGCACTAAGTTCTTTAAAGTTCGTGCCACTTTTACTTTATCCTTTGCCAGGACGCGCAAGCGCAAAATACGGAGTCGTGTGATACAATCACCGACAGCCGCATCATACCTTCCAAGATGCCGACGAGATATCGCCAAGAGGTCCTCCCGGAGATCAGCCCCTCAATAGTTCGCGAGAGCCGTCAGCTTTTCGCTAACAGCCTCCAAATGGATACGTCAGCATTCAATTTCTGAGCGAACTTTGATGCGAGGACGCTACCGCCTGAGCTCGTCCAACAATCTCGTTCGATATGCGAAATGTTTGTGATTTGACGCCTGAGCATTTGCACATCGCCAAAAGAACCTAAGTGAGACGTGAACTCCTTGGAAAACTGCGAAGTGTGAGCTACATTAGCTCCTCTAAGCCAGTCTCTGCGAACTGCGAGAACAATCGCCGAAAAATCTAAGTTATCTTAGATACGAGCGAACTACGTCAACTCCACCGAAAAATTGCGTGATCTGAGAGATATCAGAAATATCTACTAGCTGTGAGATCTGCGCGATATGAGAACTTCAATGACAGAAATATCTGAGAACGGTCGAACTACATCCGAAAAATCTAGATCTGCTTGATATAAGCGACATGAGCTAAAACTTCGATGTCAGAAACGAATGAGCGAACTACGTCAACTCCACCGAAAAATTGCGTGATCTGAGAAACGAATAAGTGAGGTAGTGAGGACGAATAATCTCTGTGTCTTCTTTAAATGGGCTTCATCCCTTCTTTTTCCCCAAAATTTTGAATGTCACGTGGCCGAAAGCTCCCAATACGAAAATGATTTCCCCCTCTTAAGCCTTGGTTCTCATTGGAACGTTTAAAGGGCTTTCTAGAAGATTCTCAAAAAACGTTTAAATTTCCAACGTTCTTTCGAACAAGTTCGGGCATGTTCTCGCCCGGCGACCACATGGTGTTCCTTAGGATGGGTGGGACCTCCTCCCCCGTCCTCTTGCTCGCTTCGATTTCTAAAGGACCATAAATTTTAATTGATGTCAAAGAGACTACCGCCGACGCCGCCTGAGCCACCGACCGTCCGCGACCACGGTTGTCGTTGCCAACCGTCCTCCGTTTAAATTTTTATTCTTAGACCGTCAAAATTCCGCAACAGAATGATAAAATTTGTTAATTAATTAGCGAATTATTCAAATCTCACAATATGAATATTGAAATGAAACAATTTTTTCTTGCTCCACCGGGATTTGAACCCGGAGTGATTAATTGATTTCTCGTCAACAATGACATTCAGGGACGTATTCCCAATTTATATAACCGAGAGATATTTTGATGGGACCGTAAATCGAATCACATTATCTGAAAGTGAACAAATGCAAATAGATGCTGTTATGCACATTGCCTTCTTGAGGCGTCGAGAGTTTGGCATAAATTTGTCACTACTGAAATATGAAACGAATTTTCCCAGATGTGATACCATAAGCAATGAGAATTTCAATGTAATCGATCGAGTCATTTCCGTGAAAATTTTACACACAAATATTGGTCATTTTGGTTTAATAAAAAGTGTTGGAATTTGATAAGCAAATATATCCTTGCACACACCTCTCTTCCGGGGACAAGACGACTTTGTGTTAGAGGGTGGAAAACGATTGATTATACAAAATTCATCTTCAAATTACAAATTCGAAGAAGATATTCTGGAACACCAAAGGAGTAATTTAAATTCACCGCTTGGAGAAAGGGATAAGAATGGAAACTTCGCCTATTCCTTTCATCGATTTGAAACATCTATTCCGGAAAGAGTAATACATACTACCATATACTGTTCAATTTCACGGTGTTCGTGCGTATTTTCGAGAAGATATAAAGACACAAATGGTGGTGTAATTGTTTTGTCAGGATGTAGAGATAAAATTTTCTATTGTATTTTAAATGTGCTATCTAGCCACTGAAATTCCCGTAATTCTTCAATTTCCTTTACATTCTTTAATTTTCCTTGAATCCATTCGGTACTCTTGAGCTTAGGGAAGATTTGAAAATGAGCAGTAATATTTCGAGATGTATGGCTTTTTTCCTACCAAGGATCGTGGAGAGACAGTGGCGACGAACGGTCGGATGCGTTTACACTGATTGAGCGGATATGCTAAAGGTGTATAGGACGGGAGGAAACGAGCGAGCACTGCCCAAGACGCAGGGGCAGCGGAGCGAGCATGCATGGTTCCTCCGAAGCAGATGGCTGGCTGCTTGAAGCCACCCACTCTCACCTGCTCAGAATCACTAATGTAGTGAGCAAGAATTCTTATTCCATGCTAAAATAGCTCTACAGTTCTATTTTAAACATAGAAACCTAGGAATTTAGTAACACCAGGTTAAGTTATGCAAGAAAGTATCTTTTACGTTCTTACTGTACTTTGGGTAAGATAAAATATTTGTTTACGTGGCTGCATGTACAAATTTTTAATTCGAGGACATTTGCATAAAAATTGCTTATATGAATCAATACGTATAAATTGCGTGATATTTATCAGATTAATATTTCCAAGAAAATCATGATTGCAGGGTTTTCGAGTTGAAAGGAATCTAGCAAGGTCTCACTTGTTGAAAAATTTATTTCCGGAGGAGGACAAAAGTAGGTATACATTTAGTTAATACAAAAAAAACAAAAAAACAAAAAAAACAATAGTAAGTGACGAATAACGTAAATTTTCAAAATTAAAAAAATCATCTTCTCTAAAGAGATTTGCTTATTTGCATTCTTTGTAAGTACGTAGGTATACCAACTCCCATTTAAATATTCTCCGTTTTTCGGAGAATACGTTAATATGAGTATGCACAAAATGAATTCTATTGTACCGACTGCTCTTAGAAATTGCTGAGTACCAAATCGAAAAGATCGCACGAATTGAAAGATATGAAACAGTCCTTTTAGTTTTAAAGTCAAATTTACAATGAACGCATGAGAGAAACATTAATACGTACTCGATTATTTCTTAGATTCACACCCACATGACGTCGTTTCGAGAGATGAGTCAAGCCTCACTTTGAAGCAAAAGCAGCGGAGCGGAAGAGATCACTAGAGAGAATAGCAGATAAAATGAAGGTGCAGCGCTCCGTGGCGAACTCTGACCTCTTGTAGAAGCGACTCGCAACTTCACCTCACCTGCGGACGGGCGAGATTCAAACTAGGATTTAGATTTCAAATCACCCTAGGGGACGAACTACGATCAAGTGGCGGAAGTGGCGAAGACTATGCCAGTTTACAACCTTAGGAGTGACATGAAGCTGTTTTATCACTTTTTTTTTCATTCCTTCCTACTTCTTAGCAATGCCAAAAGACAAAACGACAAAAGTGCAAGACATTTTTAATTCACGTTTTAATTTTGAAATATTCTATTCACTCTCTTGAAAGAGCACGTTTCCACTCAAATGCTAATTTTAGCGGTCCCCATAACAACTGATATGTAGTAAAAAATAGTTTGGTTATTTCCACGAAAATATTCAAACAAATATTAATCGGGAAATCGCATTTCTCTGTCGTGACTCGTCATTTTCATTGGGCCATTTTATGTATGTGGGGTTGTTGACCTCGAAACCTGCACGTCCTTCTTGTTATGGAGAGAATGTTTCATGTAGCAGATAGTGAAAGCGATTTTCAGGAATTTTCCCAATGTAAACCATTCAATATTTTATTTTTTCATTTTTGAGATAATTCACAACTATTAGTGTTTCTTTAATGTTCACTTAACTTTCAGGACTTTGGAAATTTTTTTTTAACTATTTTCCAACAGATAAATAAAGTTCAGTACAGAAAATCGTCGAAATTAGATTTGTTTCTTGGGTCGTATATCAATTGCTTGAGTGTTGCGGTGGACTCCATGGGATCTCGAAATTGGTGCATAAGTAGCGCGATATTCAACACTGTTCTACCAAATGTCACAATCTTCCATCACACTCTCCACAACGGGGCATATGATCTGCCATGCAGTCCGAGTTATACTACGCGCATACCTACCCACCACAGGAGACCAAGAATGTAACTAGCCGCATCTCTCCAGAATTTTTACAACTTCTTATATTAATAACTCCTATTTTTTTAAGTATAACTGGTTTTTGACGCATTTGTTAGTTGGTCTGTCTTTTTATTCCTTAATGAGCAGCCTATGTATATTATTGGAAACTAAAAATGAAGTATGTTTTTACTCTAAGAAATTTGCCTCACAGAACTACTAAATGGGTTAAACAGTGTTATTCAAAAACTGTTTTGTTGTTGTTGTTTTTTGTGGGGTTTTACGGCTCGCCAACATCGAGGTCATTAGAGTCCTTTCAAAAATAGGGATTCTATTTGTCTTAAATAAAGAAAAGGAAGAATTCTCATTAGTCGAATTGTTGAGAAATCCATACTATCACGATAATATACCTGATCGAGGGTTGATCCTTAGAAGTAATTGGAAGGAATTAGAATTCTAAGGTTGATCCTTAGAAGTAATCGCTCTTCCCCTTGTCACCAAGAATGAATTCACGAACCCTGGCAACCATATTACAGATGTAACAACAAATTCTAGTGCACCTTGAAGAGAAGTATATATTAAGAAATTGTTCCAGAGAACGTAAGAGTATTTTAACTAATATGAAATTCAGTCACGGGAAAATATTTGTAAAAAAGGAAATCATAATAGTGTCCTTAGTAAGGAAGCGTTTGCTTTTGTATCGCCCTCTGACCGGTCTCTCGTGGCGACCAGGTGTGTTCTACAGCCAACCCTGCATTATGCAAATATTACATTTGAGTTTTTCACTGAGGCAGACCGGTCCACTTTCCCTGTGCAACATAATCGTCAGACTCTGTTTCACCGATTCGTTTATTTTCCTTTTTTTGTGGAAGGGTGGGTGAAGGGGGAGGGAACGCGTAAACAACTGTTAGAATGTAGTAATATTAAAAAATTAATAACAAAATATAAACAAAGTTTTTTATCTGTAATATCAAAACTGTGAGGAAGATGGAAAGTCGACGATGTACAGTATCTCGGAGACACATCTTTATCGCATCGGAAACATCAGTTTCACAATAGCCGATTGATCGCGGAGTGAGATCGCTTGTTCAATTAACCGTTCTTGAAGTGAAGTAATTGAAGTGATAGTCTGATGAGTCAACATTTACAGGAGAAGAAAAAGGTCATTTTGAAGGAAATGTATCCTCAATCAGTGATTTTTCATGTTCTGAACAAGTGAAAAACAGATAAAAAGACATTGATCGTGAAAAAAGTGTGATATTTATAGTTTCAGAATATGCTGAAAAGACAGAGAACTACAGGTATAGTCTAGCTACCCTCTAAAAAGTTACCAAATTTGGAGAACTGCCAACCTACTCAATTGATTCCCCCTATGTCGCATACTACTCGACTTAGTGAAATTTTCATCTTACACGTTGTATTCACTACCATCAAACTTAATGAAATAACTCTAGGAGAACCTTTCCTTAAAATACTCTTTTTTATCCTTTGTAGTATAACACAACATTAACATTCCTATTTATAAAATACATTGCGTAAATTATCCGAGAAATCTTAAATTATTAATCTATTTTAAACGAAATTCATTTTACGGTTGTCTCTTTGTTGTCTCCATAGCGTTGGTTCACCCTAAGGTATGCGTAAGTGCTACCAAAATATGATTTTAATATCAAACGATAATCACAGGCAGTCCAAGTCTGAACGAGTGTGGGGTTTTTGTTATGAAATATTGGTGGTGGCTGCCTGAATCATCACTCGAATCAGACATCTATGTTTTTTTAGTGTCCAAACTCTCGATAAGTTGAATATAGCTACGGACCTGAAGTCCGTAAGAACTTCACAAAACCATTATAAAAAACATTACCACAAACCATTTGCAAAAGCACTACGACACCTGTGTGAAAGTGCGTTCAAAAAATAAAAAACACATACTGCTCTGAATTTTCACGATAAAATCTGTGAAAATAAATTATCTAATTTTTCAAGTAAATATTTAATATGTAGAGAATTTTGAGATTTTTGCACAGATATTCTATATTGACAGTCCCCATAGATATTCTTATACAGCTTATGTCATGTTTACTCATCAACTGCATCAGAATACAAAACAAACATAACAAACAGTACTATTATAAAAAATAAGGTAGTTATTAATCATGTATACATTTATCATTCATTTCATTTCTGAAAGTTCTCATTTCGTCATATACACATTTTAAAATATTGAGTCATTTTTTCTATATCATTCTTTAAAAATTATAAAACACGTAAATAAAACCACCTATTGGTATATTTTAAAAAAGACCACACGAAATGTTAAATTCATGATGACGTTGCGCATCCTCTTATCAACTCTGGGTTTCAAGCTACATCTCAGCCGAATTTCATCAAAATAAGTTTCGTTATTTAGACGTTAAGTCCTCGTTAACAATTAAGTGCACTGTCACATTTATGTTTTTGAAAGGAATTTATAATATTTTAAAATACTTTTCATTGAATTGAATATTATAATAATTCATACTGTGATATATACTGAAAAAAGTTTATCAGTATATGCAGCACGTAATTCGCAAAACTACTCGAGAGATTAATAAAAATCATCTATGTCTAGAAGATAAAAACATGCATATAACGTGCTTTATTGGGGGAATTGGGAAAATAATATGGATGTTCACAGTTCAAGTACAAATTACAACAGATGTTCAAAGTTGAGCATATTCGCCAATCCATGCAACGTCGAAGCGAGGTTTCATACACCGACCCTCACCAAAGATGTATAAAAATGACAAAAAAATGCATTAAAACAATTAATACATATTTCGCAATAATAATAGTGACAGTGAATATATTCGTAAGAAATTGATAATTAAAATAATATTAGAGTTCGATAGAATTAAACATTTTTTGTTTTATTGCCTCAAATTTAGTAGTTACCTGCCTTCAATAAATTTTGTATCAAAATATCCCTAATATTTATAGAGAATTAATAGGAAATGCAATTTTATGTCAGTGTCAACTATATGTTATATATTTACATGAAAAAGAATATAAATATTTTTATGCTTTTCTATCAAAATAATTAATCTAGTCTATTAAAATAATTAAGACTTCACCTCTCGAACATTGTATGATTCTCACTCATCCTGAATCAAAAGCGATTACAAAGCTGCCCTCAACGAAAGTAGTACAAAACTGTACAAGAAAAGAAACGTTGGATACTATCATGACGTACGTCACTTTTAAGGCAATTTGAAGAATACCAAATGAAATTCTGTTCATGTCTTGTCTAGGCAACGGAAAATAAAGGTCGTGAAAAATAAGAGGTAAATTCAGAACACTGCAAGGGAGCGATGTATGCAAATATTCGGTGCGATGTCCGAACAGGATGACTGGTCTACTTCCCCCGAGGGTAGTGGTTGCGAGTGGGTGGCTCAGGTTACCTTTAAACGCATGCGACTGGAAGTAATGCCTCTCGGGTGACTCATTGGACGTGGGAAGTAAAATTGAGAAACTTGAACTCTTATCATGGTGAGTGCTATTTTCTATGCTATGGACTGTCAATGCAGCATGTGAAGCGGAGGTAATATATATTGACTATTTCATTTATGCGACAAATTGATGTATGTTAATGCGTGTACACGAATGCTCGAGCATAACTGTGAAACACATTTGACTTACTATATGAAAAGAACATACTGAGGGGCTAAAACCTATAGAGTTTAGGGTGGAATGGATTTGCATGTGAAATAATTGAAAACAACCGATAATAGTGTCGAAACTATATCTTGTGGATCGCTGTTTCTAAGTGAATGGCTTGATTCTTTTAAGATTTCTGTGGATTGATTCTAAGATTTTCTGTTAAATATTTATACATGAGATTACTCGCAAATATTGTTTTTCAACATTAAGAGATTCTAAAAAAACTGGATGTGCGTGTGCTCAATGATGATAAGAGTCAGACAATTTTGTCCATTTTGATTCCTTTCGATTTTTTTCAGTAAATATGGTATTGACACATGTTTTGTTAATAATGTTACATATCCTCCTTCATAGCAACATTACGATCTGATTCCAGTTTTGTAGTTTACAATAGGAATGAGTTGTTTGAAATTTCAGACGTAAGGTAAATTTAATATGTCCTTCATTAATGTTAATATGCAGACAGTACTTTCATGCAGAAATTAAACAGTAATAACATTCTTGACTGAATTATTTTAGATTTTGGCTTCAATACCTCATCCTCTCGTAATAATTAAGGGAATATTTATTTTGTGATTCTAGAAGATATTTGAGAATTTGTGTGGTAACTAACACAAATCAGAAAATGCTTCGTGAAATGAAATTTTACTATGTGATGTCCCCAGTTTTAAGTTCACGAGCATTTGTTAAAAATTTTCGAAACGATTTCACAATTGATTTTATCCCGATATATGACGTACCATATAAAATGTAATTTCTGATATAGTTAATATTGTCGGATCATAGATAAAGTTGAATGGTATAGCGTTTTGAAGCTCTGAAAGTGCATCAGTGGGATTTCCGCTTTGAGCAATTTCGTGTCATCCGTTTCTGGACTCCAGTGCGTTTTTCCGAGAGTCTTTTCAGTACTTCCGTCGCAGATGCCTCCAACGGACGGACGGACGGACAGCCGCCGCTGGCCACATGCGCGCGACACAGCTGCCGAATCACGGCTGAAAGCCAGAGTGTGTGCCATCATATGGCCTCTGCAGAAACCGATTCTCAACGCTGTGGTGTCTCCGCCGCCGCCACCATCTGGCCTCACGTTCTCCAACTCGTTCGAATCGAAACAATAGCCGAGCAGCATCTGCAGCTTCGGACGCCAACCGCCCACCTTCCGACGACCTCCACGTGAATCTGATGGCTTGTCACTTCAATCACTTGTAGAGTGATATTGGATTGCCATTCCATTGGTGGATGCGATGACCCTTTTGAAGAATATTGATATTGAGATGAGGTATATCTCGGGCAATATAACTCCCGATCTGATTCCCAAACCGAAAGTGATGGCGCGGGGGTGAAGGAGGAGGAAAATGAACGTTACTCTGAAAACTTTGGTCTTTCAGAAAGTACTAATCCGACGTACGCCTTCCCGGTTTCTCCACCGCCCACTGACGTATGACGAAGGGTTATCTACGTTGAAAGAGTGATGAAGCAGTTTTCGCGAAAGTGCAACCCCATCTACAGGCCCAACCGCCGTTAACTGGCTGGCTAGTACCTCCGGGTGAGAGCGGGAGTTATGTTAAGCGAGTTATACATTGGTTTAATGACAAAGATGGAGGAAACGGAATACGTTGGAAGTTTCGTTGAGAGAAGGATTTTGTTCTGGCGGTTATGGTGACAACTTTGATTTCTACTCAACAGTTTCTTCGAAAAATATATTAATAAAAAATGAGTTAGAATCGGGCAAGTATCGCCGCATGGAACTCTTTTTTTTACTCTCCAGTAACAAGGTAAGGGCCATTCCATTATATGGAAACAAGTATATGAGTTCGGGATCCGCAGTTTCTGAAGAAACAATAATATTGCAATGAGAAAATATCTATGTGAAGACAAATTAGTGATAAAGTGTTTTTAATTAAACCAGTAATGTGTATTCGATGATTAAAGTGGTGACTAAAAATTTAAAAACAAAGAATTATTCTAATGCAAAATTTTCGAAACAACTCGGAGACATGGGAAATTACATATATTTTGTTTGAAATTATGATTTAAAGGTTTATACAAATTTTCAACTCCGTGGCAATTTTTGCGAGGTTGAATGTCTATTTTGACGCAATGAATGAGGACTAAACAGAATGATGTGAAAGGGACCTTAGAGAGGATACGCAATTTGACAAAAAATGTATAAAGAAAACTTTCATTGGTGGATAATCTGAAGTCTAGAGTGTTCGTAATAGTCTTCATTTGATAGAGGCTCAATTCTGATAAAACAGCGTATCACTTCCATTCACATATTTTGTTTCGTCAGAGGTCATACCTTTGAATTCAGGAATTATTGTGTTCATATTACTATTGAAGTGATATTTCTCAATTAACTGAATGTGAAGTACTCAAAGATAAGGGACTACTTTCATGAAGGTTTATTCACTAAAGCGTGAATAGACAGTTTTCTGAAGACATTTTCATGATGTTTGATGCAATTTTAAAACTGAAACAGTGAGGCATATGTATGAGAAAATATTAAATGTTGTTATAAATCTCGGTCTACCTCGGAAACTTATCTAAAGGACAGAAATTATCCCATTTATTCAGAAGCAGTATATTGCGTATTTCAAAAACAACTTGTCACAGATCAAGCTTCATTGTACTCTTTGAATAAATGGGTCCCGATAATACATGTCTCGAGACATTGCATTTAACTTTTAAGTTTGAGACATAAAAACTGTAATATTATTGGTATGGCAAAAGCATACTTAAGTCATTAAATTGGTCACCGCATTTATCAAAATAAAAAAACTACCTTTTGAACTCTAATTATTTTAGGTGAGAAATAATAATATTTGGAACGTAGCCTCAATGTGGTGCAAGTCCGTTTCATGGTAAGGAATGAATGTAAGGAATAAATTACACAATTACTGGATACCATTGTAAATACTGTTATTCAAACGCCTTCTTCTTTCCCCAGAGCTTTTCAGTTATAAAACATTATTTTAAAATATATGAAGAAATTACAAAACAATTTGAGAGTAGAAAAACAATAATCGATTATAATGTTAATAAATGCAAAAGTGTTGAATAGTTTCGTGATGGAGAAACTCTCCATTAGACGTATCAATGGCAACACGAAGTGTCTAATGTCCGTTTACAGCCCAGTAGCGCAGTAGTGTCCGTTTGCTGCCCAGGTGCGTCAAAGGTCGTGACTGGCGGTTGAAATTGGGTGCTCCAGCCAGGTGGCCCCGATCCCGCCACTCCGCACAGCCTCTCACACCAGGCCCTCAAGGACCATAGTAATTAGTTGCTCTCCTGGCATCTTGCTTGGCTCGCGGATTCTGCCACCACCCTCTCCCCTTCTCCATTGCTTTCGCATCCTGCTGCCACGAAACACTTTCAGATTCATACTGTCACCGCTGTTGCCATGATGTCACCGATATCAAGATAATCATCGATGTGAAAAACGCTCCGGTACCATATGCTCGATCTCCATATTTACTTACTTAATCAATATTGTAATTGTCTATAACTAATCCGTATCAACATTTTTAACTTCAATCATCATCATCCGCAGCAGATATTTTCATACGACATAAATTATATGAATGACACTGCCTCTTGTGTCCATCACGCACAAAATCTTCAACCACTTGGTTGATTCACAGAAATTCCGTCCTCCTGAATCCTCCGAATCTACCCACTTTATGGGATGACCTACAAGGGGAAGCGCCAGAAGAGGAATGATACCGTTAACACGCGAACACCAGCCGGGATTTACAACTTCTCTTTTGGCACAAAATTGGTAGCAGGTTGGTAACATGATACGTTTCGAAGGTTTATTCTGGGCTTCCGGGTCATACAACGAACAGACTTGCAATATTTTATATTTGTCTTATTTACTTTATTTAAAATCATTCAAATGCAAAGAAAACAAAAAAAACATCATAAATATTTGTTTTCATGAAGTTTAATTTATAGTTTCTCATTTAGTCTTCTTAGTAAGTGTCGACAGAATGTTAGGAAGGTAAATATATTACATCAATCTGAAATCGAGTTCCATTTCCAAGAACAGGAGATGACTGACATTGCGGTGTCAACAATATTCCAAATATAGTTTTTATGTCAAGTGTAATAAATAAAAACTCAACTATAACCTTTACAGCTAAAGATTATTTAATACCAAGATTATTAAGGAATGTTTTACATTTTTTAAATAAATGTTACAACACGGGAATTACACAAAGCAAAAAGAGCAAAGAAATTCATAAGATATTTTAACAATGACAACGAAAGAAGAAAATGATACTTTTGATCTGCAATATTAGAGTGCATTTCAATAATTGAAGAACTACCCAGTTTATTATAAAAAGTTTGAACAAAATGTCACGATAAGTGTGTCCCATGGTCTCTAACTGATTGTAATAAAACCGTAAAAATCATTTATGTTAAAATAATGAACGTCGTGGTCTAAGCACATCTTCAATTGACATTAAAATAGGTCCTTATTACTATATAATATTGTAAAGGTTAAAACTTGATATTGAAAACATTGGTCAGTTGTAAAGCTTAGAATTTTTCTATAAAAATATTGTGGATCTTTTAATTTACTGTTGCAACTGCCTTGGAGTCAGCGTGGCTCAATGGGTAGACCGCTGAGTTGCTGAATGGATGACCAGGATTCGATCCGCGGTGGGGATTTTTCATCACACTCCAACTTCAAGACTGACTCCCAGACCTACTCAGCCCGCTCTAAATTAAGTACCAGGCTCTATCCTGGGGTCAAACTGACCGGAGCGAGAAGGTGGCTACATCTCCTCCTCCTAGTGTCTAGGCCAAGAAGTTGCGGTGCTCTACCCTCCGCGAACTCCTTGGGCACCTTCGGGGCCTGCTGTAAGATAATTTGATTTTGACTTTGTTGCAACTAGCATCAAAGTAAAGAAGTGAAGTAGTAAAGAAGTTTATGTTAAATGCAAGTAGCATCAAGATATTTAATTCTAAGGTGTATTTTTAAGTTATGACAAACGAAAGTTTTATTAAGGCATTAGAATATTCCCTTCATTTTATTTCTGGTCATTTTCAGGCAATTTGACTAATATTATGTCATAAGTTGGAAGTATTTTGACTCAATCGCACAGTTGGTCCGAGTCGATTTACCAGCCCAAGCAAATCAAAATTTTGCCGGCTCCCTGTGTTCTGAGTGTTACTTGGAAATTTAAAATATTAAATGCATTTTTCTACATGTTCTGCAGCTTATTATACATACCTAATTTTTACACAAAATTATATATTTGGGGCTTTAGGGATCGCCAAAGTCTAGGTCATTGGAGCCCTGTTGTCAATATATTTATAAGATTTAAATTGATACAATTTCTATATAAAACATATTGACACTAATTTTTAATGTTTTTAAGGTGTCTAGATATTGAAAATGAAGAGATGCGTCAATGTAAAAATGTATCTTTTTCCACGCTGTTGCGATTTGGTTAGATATCGCAAGAAAAGGCAAGTGAACAATCTATGGACTCGATGCTCTTTGTGCCAATTGAATGACATCTCTCAATTGTTGAGTTTCCATGAACTATTTCTTCAAACCTCATAGGTTCATTCAAAATTCACGCCTATGAGTTATAAAAGAAAGAAAAATGGAGAATGAAATGGTTGGACATAGTATGACTTAATTAATAAACAAGTCTTTTAAATCATTCTGGAATCCATGGAACTGATTTCTATGTTTCCCCGCCAGAACAATTTACAATAACTTCACATCACGAATCAAATCCATCGAGCAAGATTGACTATCGATACACAGTCTATCTGTGACGTCACGCTATCGATCGATCGCGCGAGCAGCTCGCTGCTACGAAGTAGCCTCCGACGAGCGATCGTCCTCACTTGCCATAACTCGCTCGAACAGTCAACATCTCATCATTCCATCATTCGGTACCACACCGATAACTTCTCCTCATGCTCAAACCGAAGACTTCTGCTGGAAGGTCTCCAGTCGACTACCGCTTATCTCGTTGGCCTCACAACATGCAACCGGTCCGCGAGACAACTTCACGGTCAAATCGTCTCGTTCTCACCTGCTAGCATCGTGTGACTGTAAAATGACGACCTTTCCATATCAACTGCACGTCAACCCAAATCATCAAATCAACATCAACGCAGCGCCTCCTAGGCCGAACCACCAGGCATGTGGAGGAGCGGAACATCCCATCATATTTCGCCTCACCTGATCTCAGCTCCTCACCTTCATTTTCAGTTTTGTATTATTTCATTGATTTAATTATTTTCATGTTTTATTTCCTACTTTCACTTTCATGTCATTAAATTATTTTGTTGGCATTTCCATTGTTCAAATCCCATCTCATCCACCTTCATCACATTTGGTCCTTCGAACCCTCTTACCTCAAACCAAGATGTACCGCAATTTGTTCTCTTAAATTCTATACACTCGCGTTATGGTAATATGAACAGTACATTGTCAACCATTCCTCCGCCCTTCTTCTGATAGTGAGATGGACGTTTAGTGATCCATAATAACATTTCACTAATTAGTTTTCTATAAAAATTAGTCTCATGCGGAAGATGATATTACAATATAATTTCAAATTTACTGTTTACAATAATGAGTAGCATTTTGAAAATGAATTTGATGATGTTGCCCTTCCCTCAAAGTATGACGCTCGAAGCTGCTGCTTTAGTCGCCTGTATCTATGTTAACCTATTTCACATGGTAAAATCTTTCCAAACATTTGTCGCACGCATTGAACCCAGTCAATGCCAACGACTAAAATTATTGGTAAAAATAATAACAACAGGGTCGATTCGGAGTATGATAGGATTCGTTTAGTGGTCACTATTAAATGGAAGATCATTTTACTATTTGAAAAAAAAAGAAAATTTATTGAAACTAAAAACTCAAATTTGTAACATTTCCAAAAACACAACGAAAGCTAAATAAAATGGTTTGCCTGAAAATTATTTTTCGCATCCATCACGAAGAAATAAAATTTTGCGTAGAATGATCCTACGAATATATAGACCACTCAATGATACAAGCATGATTGAAAAATAACATGCTTCTATTTCCACGGAATATTCTCAATTAAAACTATTCAAAAGTATTTTCCAGATGGTAATTCACGGAACCCTCAGAACTAAAAGAGAAAGGTGTTTTAATTTGTTTACTCATTCCGTTGTATTTTGCAATTAAAAAAATAAATGTTGATAGTGAAAACGAGGAAAGAAATATTGAAACAAATTAAGGTATTGCGCTATCGTTTATGTGCATGATTGTGGAATTTTTAAACGAAGTGAAATATCCTTGCCTGGTATCTTGTTGAACGGTTACAGAACGAACTCCGTCAAGTCTTGCTTAGAAGGTGCAAGAACAACCTCCACCAGTAAATCATTAAGTTTATTACTTGTGGCACGTCATACTCGAGCAAGACGTTTTGCTGAATTGCACGGTTTAAGAATAAACTTATGGAACCGGCCCTGAATCACGAGGTCTTGATCACATTTTCACTCAAAAGACATTTTAAAAACAAATTGCATTAAATTTCCATGTTTCTGATCATTTAATGGTAGGTATATTCAAATATATTTCATTTTTATTATTGTCTCAATATAAATTCTTCTTAAACTAATTACATTTCAATTAAAGTTTATTTCATTGAATTCAACTTTGGAATTTGTTTCCACTGTATTAAATGAACATCGCTCAATGTTTGTAATTAACATTTACTATTCTGTAGCTTGAAGTACTAATACACAAAGAAAACAAATAACCAGTAAAAACTTTTTAAAAATGAACTTTTATTTATGCAATGTACTAAAACGAATAAAATAAATTTAGGTTTGTGTTAAGGTAATGCAACGACAAATACTAATACCTCCGTACATATTACACCGTACCGTAGTAGATTCAAAGAAAAATAAACGTACTTTCTATCTTTATCGCTAAAAATGATTTTAATATTATATCCTGAATTATTTACCTTTAAAAAGCTTGTCACACGAAATGTTCATAAAAGTAGATACCAATTAATTTCATAGCACAGTAAGTACTTGCCGAAGTAAATATTTTCTTTACAATTCTCTCAATACGCGTACGTATATAGAAGGTGAATCGGTCTCTATTTTAGTAATTTATTAACGTTTAATAATGTGGTACTCTAAGCAAGTTCTAACTGAATAGAAATTCCTGCAGATCTCGAACAAGAGAAAACGATTTTGTGAATGTTATTCCAATATTCTCATCCTCTAAATATTGGAACAGCCAAGCTATATATATATTTAAAGGCGTCCTCTGTTTCCAAAGACTATTCGTTCTTCAAAAATCTCGTGAGAACGTCTTCAAATATTTTGAAGAGCGCAAAGAATATTAACCATTGTGATTTCCTCACTGAAATTTAGATTCTGATTTCTTTCATTTATAGTGCCTTGTCACGTTTGCTTTTTTATTTGAACTAAAACGAAAAATAAAATTGTTTTATGGGACATTTAAGTCTTTATTTCACAAATAGTTTAATAAATTCCAATACTTTCAGTGATAAATCGTACAATACATGTATACAGATTACGTGTCCACAATACGCACTCCGAATTTGTAAACGTCTACCTTTAAGTCATTAGTACATTTTATTTCGGTTTTGTGCTGTTTAAAGGTGCACTTGTGAGTTCGACTGAATACTAGAGAAAGGAAGGATGAAAGAAAGAATGATGAGCGCGAATAACCTCAGGTCGATCTCCCTATCCCTGGAGGCAGCGGTCAACATTGAGTGATTTCCTCCTCAATGGTCGTGATTCATTCCAACGAAAAAAATCCTAACATCAATGTGTCAATGGTTAACATGTCACGATGCTATTATAATTTTTGAAGAAAAATGATAGCACAGAGTACAATTTTATACACATTAAGCAAAGTAATGAAATTTAATGACTGTCAGTTGCCAAATTACTTCATTGTACTACACTACCCTCGTTTCACCCAGGATTTTGTCCTGAATAACATAAAAATGATAGAATTATAGTTCTACATTTTGGGAGCGTTTATAATTCCAAATTCACTCTTGATTCAATGCAGAAGTTAAGTGCACTAAAACCCTCACTTTATTGCCAGCGAGTCTCACACAGTAACAAAACACTCGTCAGGGGGTTTACTCCACTGACCGAAAGCATAAGGTTGTTCTTATTAATGGACCACCGCCAGCCACCAACGTCGTCGTCGTCGCCAATGGTTGGTTCACTTGCTTCCCACGCTCCTCCTGCTTCTCTTCTTTGCATCTGCTGCCCGCTTAACGTCCTCCTCTCTGCTGCGACTGCTGCTGCTTTGTGCTAACAGCTGAGGGACAACGTCATAATACGCGATCGCCTTCCCCTCCCCTTGAACGCCCTTTCGCGTCATGCAGCTCCAGCTCCTCACCCGTCGTGGTGCACAGCTGTCTCTCTCTCATTGCTGCTGCCACCACCGCGCCGGTGGATTTCCGAATGCGGTATTTGATGTAGGGTTTCCAAAATTGGATTCGCTCATATTTGGAATGCTTCATTAAAAACTGTTGATACGGTACTAAACTGAGGTACTATTCGCTATGGGACAGGAGGCACAAGCAAGAATAATAAGGAATTTCAAAAAAAGGTTAATGATTCCTAAATAAACTTCATATGAATATTTCATTAATTTTATTCAAAGACGTCGGTAGAGTAAATAGGATTAGTCTCAGAGGGAGGAGATGGATCAGAATTACGGGAACACTAGTTTCAAGATTATTTGTAATTTACAGTTAATTGTCGGCTATTGCTTTAGAAATCTGACAATACGTATAAACGTCATTGTCTCCGGGCACTGACGCATTCATCAATGCAGATAACTCATTAAGAAAGGACTTCTTGAACTGATACGATTACGATATTAAAAGTCGCATATCATATTAGATTTAGACATTACATACAAAAGTGTTGGAATCTTGTAGCTGCACCTATTTTATTAGATTATTAAATTTAATAAAAATACGCCGTAGATGTGTATTCCTAACATTAACCTCGAATGGAATTGAAAAATAATACTCTTTGATTAATGTTTTTTTACCTCAAATGAGTTGTAAGAACTTTTGCGATTCAACTCTAATTTGTAATGTACATCAGTGACTGGGCTTTGAAAACTCATTTGGAATATTAATAACGAAACAACCATTCTAGCGATCAATATTTTTTTCCCCACTCGGATTCTCGAAACAACGGTATAGGTATGAATTACTTTTTTAACAGGACAACAATTATTCTTCTGTCATATATTGACAATTGAAAGTGTGATTGACAATGAATGTCAGATTAACTCTGAAATGTAAACCTAGAATGATGTATGCATTGCAACGGATGTATGAACGAACTGAATTTTCTTATATCAAGATTCGCAGTCCTTTCCCTGTGCTGAGTTACTGAAAAAGTATGTGGTAGGACATTCCTCCACCAAACGAAACAGAAAGTACAGTATCTGAGCAAATAGTACGTAAAAACTATGATCCTGGTTAGGGTTTTTAGTTTAAAACTTCAATTAAATGGAATTGAACTGTACATTTGAATGTTATTTCAGATATTCAACAAGTAAAAGAAAAAGACCAGCATTTGTCGATTATTGTCAAAGTCAATTATCGTAAAAGACGAATAGTTGTAAGAAATCCTTTATTAGAAATCATAAGTATATCTTAAAAAAAAGTGAGAAATACTCTTAGTTTTTCTGATTATTTAAATTCTAAATATTTTTATCTGATTTGTTTTATTTCTATTAAAGTTAAGATATAAATGGATTACGTGGGAAATACGGTGGACTGAGGAAGGTATGTACATGTGACGGAATTGTGTATTAACATAAATAACCGTATCCTATTTTGGGGGAGAAATTGAAGGAAAGCAAGTGAAGAAATAAATTGTATAAGTTTAAATTCTGAATACATGTCGCATCTCACATTCTAAATGCACCCTTTGTGTGTCTTACTATAGAGTTGAATATGTTATTTTTCTTAATATTTGTATGCTGATACTTTTGAACAACATTCTCGTTCCATGAGAATACTGTGTGTCTCATGAATAAAACATTCAATGTGCGTTATAATTCACTTTTGCTATGAAAACCTATTAAGGCTTATTAGTGAAGTTTGTTGAAATTTGTCTAGCAAACGCTCCCTGACATCCCACTCATGCAACGAAATCAGTCGTCTCATTTGGCTCCTGAATCGCATTTTGTCAACCCCTTTCTCGGAGCAAAAGTCGCTTCCGCTCGGGCAACTTCACTCGGAATCGCACATCTCAAGGGCGAGCGGATTGCTGCAGACGCTGGCCCTCCGCCCTTGTGCCCAGGAGAGTTCAATGCTCGAAGGGGCGCCGCACTCCAGGGTGTCTTCTATCCCTTATCCCTGGGACCCAGTCTTGAAAAACGAGGGCGAGATTTGAATCTATTTCCGTTCCGTTAGAACAGGAAGACCACGGGCTGTTGGTGAATATGTCGCTAGTTCGAGTGGATTCCAAAACTTCAATTATCAGCGGTGGAACCAATACAAATACAGAGAAACGTGTCATCAGTGTTTAATTTGGCTTCATTACTTTTTTTTTCTTTTTTTGACCTTGTGTTGTACCACCTACCGGAAAATCTGACAACCACTTGTGAAATTATGTTATCTTTTTCCGTCGGAAAAAGGCCGAAACACATTAATGCCACTTAAGGATTTACCTTCGGAATATTTAACTATAGAAATATAGGGAAACATGACAAATTCATCTTTATACACATTTAATATTTCATAAAAATACAGCATACGTTGGCAATATTCTTATTACCATACAGCCAATTATATTAATATAGAGCGAGGGTATTCGTTTATGAACCCTGTGTTGTTCAAGTAAATTTACCAATAAAATTTTATTTGGTAAAAATAAAGTATTTATTGCTTAAATTATTCAACTTAGTATCATAGCATTGCACTAAGACCGCACAAGTTAGTAGTGAGCTACAATTATTGAACTGATTCCTTTGTTTTTAAACAAAATATATTGCGTATTTTCCAGTATTCCATCTAAATAATTTGCCCCAGCTCATTTCCCTTTTTTCTGAATAATACCACATTATATTGGCCGAACATATTAAAGTTTCGCAAAAAGCCCAGTGTCATATGTAATTTTTTTGCAAGGACGGGATGGTGTTCAGTGTTAGGTGAAAAATCTAACAGACGTACTAAAGGGACTGTACTTAAGTTTTATATTGAGTTTGCAAGATGGGCAAGACCCCAAACACGGGGGTGGGTAAACCTCAAACATTTCTTCACGTGGGGACAAAATAGTATAGTCTCGTTTCAAGTGTTACAGCAGAGTCTGACCTCTTCTTTGTTTGTCTTAGAAATGGGGCTTTTTGAAAACGGTGGCATCATACGTTAGCACCGCATTCCATTTCGTTTTAAATGTAATCACGAGGTGAATTATATCGTTAAGTTTGAGAGGTTGGTCAAGTACTCACTCCAACTCTTCTCCTTCTGCATGAAATCACGGAAAATTAGAGATTACATGTTCCCCGTCTTCGTCATCAGGTTGACTTTCCGGCCAAGAGGGATCAACTTTTATGTAAAACGATGTTGGTACTTCCAAAGGTATTCGTGTCTTGTCACAAGTTGGGCAGGACAAGTGATCAATATCTCCAAGTTTCCCATTCAATCATGGTCAATGGCAGATATAAGACCCTCGATTTTGATGTCATTCTTAAACGAGGTAAAACATACAAGAATTAATATTACAAACTCAAATGAACTTTAAATTAGAGTATGTGTAACGAACAATGCGAATTGATATCGACTAGCCACCGATGAAGATGAAGGAAGTACTGAAAGTAAATGATCGAATATTATGCGTCAAGCTTATTGAAGTATTTCCAAATATTGTGAAGTTAGTGTGTAATGTAGAATACACAAAAGTGAACAAGGAAAGAACCAGAAGAAAATTATGTCCCCATGTGATTTTTCTTGTCGTTTCTTGTCTTTTCGTATTTTCCATTAATTTACTTTTTTTTACTATAATTAACCAAAAACGGACACTTGTGTCAAATCTCATTAGTCCCATGAGTGTCTGTTGTGAAGAATTTCACTGTATATCCCTGTACATTAATGGTCTTCGGGGCACACAATATATTATGTAAGATATCTAATATTCCCTCATCCATTCAGGATTATATTTGTACCTTTTTCAATATTAGCATTCACGTACTTTACGGATTCCAAAGAATAAATAGATTATTTGTTCAAGGGTTGGAGGCTTTCATTGTTCTTTTTTTACAATTTTTGAAAATGTCTAAGCCTTTACGAGCGAAGTGAATGATGATAATTTACACGCAGTAATAATAACCCGAAATGTTCAATTTTATACGTTAGTAATGTATGTTATGTTTCTAAAGTTTTTGGTGCGCCTGAGATGTGATTTATACGATGTAGGCAGTTTGCGGATATCACTGGAGATTCAAGTACAAATAATTTTTTCAGAGCAATGTCGTATCCGGAAAGTATGAAATTTATGACAGAAAATGTACTAGAATAAATGGGAGGTATAAATGGATTAAAAGTAGTTAATACCTGTCGTAAATGTCCTCTATTGTATCTTTCTATTATCACTCTCATAACTACTCCCCTGTAGAAATGGGATAGGCAAAGAGAAATAGTGAACAAATGCGTCTTGTTGCATCGCCCTCAACATAGAACTATAAAATAGACAAACTAATGCGTTTTGCCTACATTGTATACGTTTGCTCATCTAAGGAGTGAATCAATCATGAGGTTCATGGTAGAGAACGATCACCGCAACAAACCGTGTTCAAATAATGTTGAGTTCATCATAATTATTGAGTCCTTCCAACTTCACGCATACCGCTTCTCTCTTTGATGTTGAAGGATGCAAGGCGAATCATTTTCTCGCTCTGCCTTGCAAGAGCAGCTGCTTTAATAACGGTTTGTTTCTACTACTCTTGTTATTGCATTCAGAAACAAACTAGTTGTACCTTGTTCTTACTGAGTCGTTCTTAATTTGAGTAATTATTTTCTTTCTACCTTCTGCATTGCGTTAAGGAAATGAAATTGAGTTATCTTTTCAATAAATATATATTTATTACTTATTTATCCGAAATTACATGGAAACAACATTCATAAGTAATAACATTTCCTCTTAACGTTTAATCTAATGTATTAATATGAATATTAGGATGTGAATAGATACCAGGTTAAAAAACAATTCAATTTGTGGATCAAACCAAAGTACTAGATTGATGGATATTTATCAGACTTGATCAAAGTTTGCGAAATTGTCTCAAAGATGCCGTTCTCTACTTTAAATTTTTAGGAGAACCCTACTAACAGTTCATTGATTAGGGACGTCGCCCAAATAAGTTGGTATGGGCAGCTGCTGTGACATTAAACAATCTGTTAACAAATACTTCTTACAAATACAAATTATGTGAAAACAAGTTATATTCAAGCTTAATTTACCAAAAACACTTACTAGTTCATAATTATCGGTTATTTCTATAAAGGAAATAAATAAATAAATAAATGAATTGTTTTTTGTTTATTCTTCATGATTCACAGTATTTATATTGATTTTTCCATTTATCTGCTGATTTTCTATTTAATATTTAAAATTCATAATATTGTGTAAAACGGGCGGGAAAAAACCAATTGAAACTCGCGGACGACGCTGGATGAGTTCCGCCCGTTATTTTACAATTCTAGTTGATTACGATACATAAGCGATAGTTATGTTGTGCAAGTGCAAGGTATACAATTTGTATTTTTCTTCTTAAAATAACTCAATGAGTTAAGAGGAGGTAAGGAACGAGATTGATATATTAACCCTTATTTTAGGACTTTTCTTTTTCTACTCCAAAATACGTAGAAAGTTGTCATTTTATGTCTTTACCCCTTCCCGTTTTGCGAAGAGAATACCACCACATTACTGCACTTGATATGGTTTGAAATATTCTTTGAATTAAATCACTAGTTAAATAACAAATATGTGTATAAGAGTGATAGATTCTCGAGTAGATGGTAATTTTGCGATTTACCTGTAACTTGAAAAAACCCTGCTAAACGTACCTCAATTTGTAAAATTTTAAAAATTTTGGAACAAACATAAACAACACTGAGAAGAAATATTTATAATATTATTTACAATTAGACTTGAAATTATTTCGTCGGATTGATGTTTTACAAGAAGGTAGAACTGTCAGAACTAAGTGATGGTTTTCAAAAGCACATGACGGAGACGAGGTACATATTTTTCATTTATATTGTATCACTTGAATACTTGACTTCTTTCGAAATTTAAATGTTAACCTCGAAGTCAATACAATATCGGAATCAATTTCTCTTTTTTCCTCCCCCTTAGAAATCTACATTTTACAATCAAACATTATAATACTGCTTCCTAATTTTCCGTGCTCATAGTCATTGTTTTTACAATCTAATGTCATTCGCATGCATACATTCTCTCCTGCTCTGAAAGAAATTAACTCGGATGAGAGCGTCATTCCTCATGAAGATTATTGCAAAAGTTGATCGAATCTTGACGGTTTTAAACCTATCCCCACTCCTCACCCCTTGCTCAGTAGCACAACGCGTGACGATGGCTGCGTGGAAGCTTGGCGTCCTGTGCCAGCTGCCACCCGCCCGTTCAGACTACGACCACCGCCGCTGCCCAGCGACTCTGCATTCCAGCTGCTGAGACTGCAGCCGTCCGTCCGCCGGTCGCTTGCCGAGATTCGCCCTACCCGGGCGCCGGCTCTCCTCCGCCGGCGTGGGAACGGCAACGGGGCCCCACCTGCTCTCTTGGCCCGCGGCCCCGCCCCGCCGCTGCCGCTGCCCCCCTCGCCCTGCCCGCCGCGATTGCGTATACACATGCTCCTCCGGGCGTCTGTGCTCGCCGTGAGAAGCCACCTGCCGCTCGACCTACGATCGCCACCGAGCCAGACATCGCCGGCTCTTCCGCCTACATTGCCTGCTACCCTGCAGCTCCTGTATACGCTTCCTTCATCGTCACTGTTTTCGCGAGCGACGGGCTATTGTTTCAGTTTGCTGAGTCATGAGTCTCTGTAATAAAATGTCGTTACACTTCTTTAAATGTAACGGGTTCAAAGCCTTAATTCATTGATTTTTTTTCTCATGTATCTCGAAACATATACTTGCAATTATTCTAGAAATTAGGTATGATACATTCGTTTGGTTACTTTGGTGCGTTTTAATATGCGGCTGAGAGATATGAACTTGTTGCACATATGAAAATAAACTTGTTGCACATATGAAAATACACTTTTTCTGTATTAGATGTTCATACTTCAGAGGGTCTCTTCGTTAGTTGTACACATATGATTACCATTTTCATACAAGAATACGACTGTGAAAACGCAATATCTCTCACAAATTAGATATTATGGAACGCTTCAAGTAGCATAAACATGACATATTCTGGACCAGATTATGAAGTTGGGTAGAAATCCATTGGTGCATAGAGAAGAAAAAAATTGCGAGAAATATAAATGCTGAGGAGTGTACAGGTAGAAAGGTCACGCTAAAAATTTGGGTGAGGTAAGGATGTGATAACATTTAGTTATGGTTTTACTGTTTTATCTTATGATTTCAACGTGTTTTACCGTTCTATCTTATCCAGTCTCGGTCGCGAGCAGTTCGAAATAATACATACGAAGACAAAATAATATATTATTGACGAACATCTCATTACATCGGCGAATGCAGCTTAGCACGATCATGAGCGCTGTAGAATGCGCACATGATGCGAATTTAAATTAACTTGAAACCACAACTCAGTGAATTGTATGTATTGACTTGTAAAGCATACAACTGTACCTATTACATAGCTTTCCTTCGTGATTCAGGCTCTTCTCACGTAACGAATTTTTGACTCACGTAATGTGTTTTCGCGAGCTTCATTTTGATTCTCTTTCTGCTCGTGTGATTCGTACATAACTTATATACTTTAGTATCATTCAGATTCTACAAAATTTAATCATAAACTCTATCAAAAATTAATCTAAACAAAATTTAATCATAATATTTAATTGTTTTGTTTCGTGTTATTTAGATTCTCTTCGCACGCACTTCGAAGGGGCAGATGGCATTTCAGGCGATGGCAAGTATTAAAGTATTCCCCCTAAGCTCAGATTGAACAGATTGAATTTTGCAAAGATTGATCATTGTATCCATAACATAAAACGAAGGGACATTGGCATGGAAAAAACTAAGGTAAATCATTATCATTTCACTGGTTTGCTGTCCATTGAATACTCGATTGAAATATACGAATGACTTGTTAACTAGAAGGTAATTTTTCTCGTTATTGTGATTTATTTTATTTTGCCTTTATTCCCACATTGTGACGTAATTTCTTTATGTGTTAGGAAACTTCAATCAGTATTATTTTCCATTCTGTACAGCTCATTTAATTCATTGATTGACGGCTCATCCTTAACAAGAAACTGTTATATTATTTTGTCAGTGCAAGGAAATTAACCCGTGTTCATTGATAAGTTGAATAAGTGAACCTAGGAGCTGATCTGTGAATAAATGTCCCCCAACGTCTTCTCAACCACGATCTTCAACTCAATACTACATTTCTGCAACAGAACTTTATATAATAACACTAGTGCCGTAATAAAAGTATTTTATGGCATAACTTTTCATTACTTTAGTACTTAAAGAAATTATCTCCCACCGACGGACGTCCGTGTAGAGAGGTGGTGAGATGATGAAACACCAGTTGAAAAGCTCCTCTCGGGACATAACACGTGTAAGAAAAGTATCTATGCTCTTCACTTAAATCTTCTCTTTTCTGTATGCTGGGTGTCCCAGAACTCCACGGGGAAAACTAAGGGGATGATAGAGTACATTAATAGAAACAAAAAATTATTAAGGTACTTTATCATCCCCTTAGTTTTCCCCGTGGAAAGGTCTGGAAAGGTATCCCGAAGGAGATATAATGAGACAAAGGTCTTAAGAAGACAAAAAGGTGTGTAAAGCGCTTTATTAGGGGAAATAAGAATCAAAGTTCAACAACAAATTACAACATATGTTCAAAGATCAGTCCATTTACAGCCATATGCAGGTCTCCTACCAACGTCGCAAGAATTGGCGAGAGTACGTTCTACCTGGAGTCTGGAGAATCCCCGCGATGTCGGCGCGAAGCGTGTATCGCTGTAAATAAACCGAAATTTTAACATCCGTTGTAATTTGTTGTTGAACCTATACCTACATCAATTCCTCATTTCCCCTAATAAAGCGCTTCAAACTGTTTTCAGTCTCGTGTTCTTACTCTGTATTTGTCTCATTATATCTCCTTCGGGTGATATTTCCGGATATGTGTACCTTAATGATTTTTTTTATTATTTCCTATTAATGTGCTCTATCATTCCTTGAATTTTTATGTGGAGTTCTGGGACCCTTTTTATATTTAGTCCAAATCTATTTCATCTACTTATTTGTAGTTTTTTACATTGACCTCGTGAGCACTTCATATTTGGCACATTATTTACAATTAAACGTGTCGTTATTCATTTCGCTGCGAATATATGGATACTCCGTAATTTAGTAAACCTTCGAGTCGTCATTTTTGCTCTTTTGTTTTGCTCAGTACTCTCTTGAAATGCGATGGTCACATTGATGAAGTAAAATACCACAACCTACACCATTATAATAGTGGATTTTCTGTACGTCTTACTATAAATAATCTGGTATTTGCATCAGTTCTTAAGAAACTGGAATTATTCAGATTTATAGAGATTTTATTTATTTTTCTTTCATTTTATTTTTTGAAAACAATGTAATTTATTGGAAATACGAATGAAGGGAAAAAATTAAGTTATGACTTAAAGTCGGAAGTCATACTATCCCTGAACAGACCCCGAAGGTGCCCAAGGGGTTCGCGGAGGGTAGAGCTCCGCAATTACTTGACCTCGGCACTAGGAAGAGGAAATGTGGTCAGCATCTCGCTCCGACCGGTTTTACTCCAGGATAGCCCTGGTACTCATTTTACAGCAGGCTGAGTTTTTCCTTGAAGGAAAATTAAATGCATTTATAATGAAATAAAACAAATAAAATTTAAATGTGATATTCTGCCGGGAAAGGTCAACAATGGGGGTCTTGTTTTTGTTTTTTAATTTTATGCCGATGGCCACGCTCTGGAGTTCATGTGTACCCGTAAGATTTCATGATTAGTGAAAAAAATTTAATTCTAAGACTAGAGTTTTTTCAATTTTCAATTGTAGTATTTGTAAATGGGAAATGTAGTATGATATTGAAGCTTATACACATGGAGCGATAGGAGGTACGAGTTGAGTGGTAGGTTATTGTTAATAGGTGGAGCCGGTTAGCTGGGATTACCAACAACTTGGCCCACGCGGAGTAGTTAGTAATAGTTATTGTTACTAGGAGCAGTAGGAGGTGGATAGAAGAAGGAAAGTTCGCTTTTCAGTAGTCACAGCTATGTATGAACTGGGACATTTTAATGTGAAAAAAAATAATTCTGTTTCTGACCCCGCCGGGAATTGAACCTAGTTAGCACACGCTAAAACCGTAGCTACCAGAGGGGCAAGATTTGTGTTGGTTCTCTTCTGAAATAACCCGTACCCCAGCTTACTCAATATTTTAAAACATCACGAATACAATTTTATGTGGAGAGATGTCTTGGTAATGAAGAAAATCATTTCTGGACCATACTAGTCCAGAAGTACGAGTATATAGTTTTACGTCAGTGAAGAGAAATTTTATATAGTGGTGCGCGTTATAAGAACGTATACAAGGAAAACAATGAAAAATCGTTGTGTGTGTTTCATAAACTTAAGAATACCAGGGTTGAGATTTACACGAATATGCTACTTGACGAGCCTTGGTCAGTGGTAACGTGGACAAGATTACCACGGACAACCAAAATTTGTATTTATGTGTCAACGTCATGCAATTACTTCAAGTAGTTCATTCACCAGATCGTCAGAGTACTTTCCTATCATCATTCCGTTTGTTCTCCCGATCTCTGACTCCATCGTGATTTGTAACACCAATTTTCTCTTATCTTTCAACACCACTTGCTAATTATTACTACTGTATCAAATAACAACAGCTACAACCATATTCACGGTATCTTTCAGGTGTTTTACACATGGCCAGCTCAATAATCGTCATGCGCAGCATCTTGACCTTCTTCGTCATTTGTCTCCCACCTTAGTAAGCACCACGCTTGCTATCCCCTGTGCGCATCCTTTCTTTTTGCTCGCTGTCTAGTCGCGTCGCCCCAAGGCGTCAGTAACACATTTCTCCCTTCGGCTCCCGATGCTTATCGCGTGTAATGGACGTTATTAAGGGAAGGTGTCCTTTCGGTTAATCAATTATTTCACCCCTTTTATGCAGCGTGGAGCGCGGAGGTGGGCAGGGCGACCGAAACGTCGTGAAGAGGTTGACGTCAGCGTCTTTGAGGTTTCATGCCGCTCTCCTTTGATGGAGAGTTCACGAGGGGATTTCAACGCCTCTCATCGTTCTCTTCTGTTTTATCGTCACAAGCCATGCTTCAAATAAGTCGAAACATTAAGAGGACATGAAAACATACGTGCTTAAAGAAATTAACTTAAAAAATATTTATAATCTCACTTCTGCATTTGCAATCTATTTAAATAATTATTGATGCAAAATGATTCAAACGACACACACTTATTTTCGCAAAACTTTTGACAATAAGCCAGAAAAAAGTCAAAGAAGGATGTAGCAGAAATAAGCAATGAATTTAAAAAAAAAAGGAATAGAAAGACTGAATAGTAGAATACCAAATATAAAGCAAACATTATGCTTGAGAATGAAATAAGTGGATAGACTATGGATGAAGACATGACAAAATGAATATTCGTTAATAAATAGGACAGGTTGCTCTCTTTGTTACCTTCCGTTCATGCAGTATTCTTTCTGTTTCATTTTTTAATTTTCAATGAGATGAATTCGAAAGGAATTGGATATATGATGAATACCGACTGCACTCATTAATGAAGTTCTTAGCATGTACAATTCAACTTCTGATCAGTACAAATCTGGAAATTACAGACGAGGATTTCTTCTATTTTCATTGTTTATTTCAGCTACATCTACTTTAAAAAATAATCGGTGTGAAAAAGTTGCTTATCATGCAAAACTAGCGAAAAAGAAAATTAGCTCGCCGAGTAGATTCGTTTTTCCGTTTCATCTCGTAGTGATGGAGAATTAACGACATGATAGAAATGGTGAAGGGTATGTATCTTTGTCTTCATGGGAATTCCGTTCGCCAGAGTTTTCTATGTTGTTGCTTGTGCATTCCTCGCATTCTCATGTATGTTCTACGAGTATACAGTGTCCACTGCAGTGCACCTGCTCCTGCTCCATCTGTGGGTTCCGCTTCGAGACATCGTCGGTCGCGGCGTCGTTTCCTTGTTTCGAAGCGGAGCTGAAATCACGCATCTCCGGAGGGCGGGCAGGCGGCAGGATGTTCTAAAAAAGCGGACCTGTTCATTTGACACGGGTTCTTCGAAGGAGTGTCCGTCTACATGCATGCCTAATGAACCTGGAACGCGCGAGTTCATCGCCAGTCAGCGCTAGATAGCGCAAGAGTAGAAATGTAATACGCTTGAGTGGAGTGCTGTCTCTGTTTTATAATATCTGAACTGGTGGTCTAATAAACGCACCTCCAAGTCACCATCGAAGGGAATTCCTTTTACAATAACCAACAACAATCAACCAATAATGTTCTTTTAGCAAATATTTACATGTTTATAGCTTTGAATTTAACATGTATTTTTTATTTGGACAGAAATAAAAGTAATGAAATAAAACGGGCTGGCACGATTTGAGAAACTTTTACCTACCTCTGGTTGTCGAAAGGCAGGATTTGAGAAACTTCTTAAATTTTACCCTTCGAGCAAGGCACGATTTGAGAAACTTATTTACCTGTCCATTTGGGACAATAGGAACCCTTCTTAACCGCGTAGGTAATTTTACCCAGTCCCTACTTGAAAGTCAAGAACATTTCTTGAGAGCTTCTAGTTTTCACTCTTTTTAAGCCTGTTATTTTGATGTATATGCCACAGCCTGATACTCTTTATATGGAGCCTAGCCGCTTTATAAAGAGCGGACCGATAAAGTATGAAACATTCATGGACTACTTATTTATTGTTATTTACACTTCATAAAGAGGCTGACTCTCGGCCGCCAGATAATCGAAAAGAGAATTTTTGGCTACCCAATAATATTGATTACATTAATTGGAAGATATTTACAATAAGGGAAACTTTAATTATATCGGCTTTAATATTCAAGAAAATGCGTTAAAACGTCATATGTTAAAACTGCAATCCAGGATTGTATATATTTACAGCTCTATCTACAATTTGAAAAACATGGTAAATTTTCAATTCACATTTTCAAAAATGATTGCCAAAATATGTATAATGATTTCACGTTATTATAGAGCTATGACATCAATTTAAAATGGTGTATTTTTATAATATAAATAACGATTCAGATCGTTGTTCCAACAAAATACCAAATACCAAAATAACTACCAATTTCATTACTACAAAGTTTTTTCTTTTCTTTTGAACAATTTACAATAATTGCACGTTTTAACCCTTAGATGATGCTTTCGTTTTTATTGTCTTTATCTTTTGAACATAAGTTCCAATCGATTGTCTTTCTTCTTGACGCGTTAGACATGATAGTTTTTCTCGCTCATTAGAAATAAATAAATGCTAATTAATGAAATGAGTACAAATATATAAAATAATAATAATAATTATAAAGGTATTTCATTAAGTGTGTGTATTCAATTGATATGTATCTAATATATAGAATTTTAGAAAGTTTATATGATAATTCTCAAATACCAATCGACTTTTTTTAGGTAATATAAATAATGCACGAAATACAGAAAAAAATATTTTGGAAGTTTAGTAATGGTATGCAATGTAATATGAATAATATTGTTTTTCATATACTTAAAATCCTTGGTTGTCAAGGTGTTAACTGCATTTGGTTGGTTTTCTTGCTTCCTGTGGATCAACTTCGATGGCCTGTCTTCATTTTCTTCGCTTGCTTTCCTGTTGATAGCATTTGGTACATGCTTGCGCGTTATAACTCTCTCAGGCATTGGTTCATGGTTGTGGGTGCCTTCCGAACGAGAAAATTGTTTATCTCAGCAATGGTAAAAATCATAGCTGCACAAGAGTTTCTAGTGCGCAGCCACGTTTCTCCGAAGGAACGACGCGATGGTAGGATTTATACTGTAAGTTTTTGTGCACTAAATTTAAATGTCTCATTTGACTGAAGATCGTATAAATAAAATTTGCACTCACGTTGAGCGCTCGCATTAAATTATCACAACTAAAACCTACCAATATTGAAATGTCTTTAAACTATACCCCAATATTTTAGCCGCACAATGAGACACACAAGTAACCATGAAGTCAACTGACTCTCGACCAGCTCTCGAGAGGGTGGCAGGGTATGAGTAATGCCGATTTGGAATTTCCGGAGTTGAGCCTCAGGTTTACGAGGAAGTTTCTCTATTCGTGCCTAGAGATTAGTAGACCCTTTTCCAACCTTTTCTCGCGGTCAAAATAGTTTCTCAATTCGAGTCTGACCAATTAAACTGGCTAATGAAATAAAACAAACTTCATGTTTTAGTACAGTACTAGTAAATTTAGTTATTATTCTTAACATGTAACTATGGTGAAAAAGAAATGAAATGTCTTCAGTTTTCAGAAAATACGGCTTCAAAAAACTTAATATTATTTGTCTTAGTTATTTTAATTAAACATTTATGCAACACAGCAAGAAATTTTCCTCTTGAAAGAAATACTTCTTATGAATGAATTCCTCTTGAAGGCTAGCTTCAAAAGAGTACTTTGACGTACAGCTTAATGATAGACCTTCGTAGGATTATAGGTGCATGAAACGAGCGCTTATGTCGGGAGTTCGTGGAACTTCATGATGCATTGTACGGAAGCTCGTCCCCCCTCCTTCCCGCTTCCCATCCACCGGTACCACAGTCGTTTTGTCAAATGGGCTCCCCACTTCTGCCCAAGCCGTTTTCATTCTACGGTATTCATTCATGTTTCCCAGGAGACGGCTCTCTAAATACCCTGAGGTCATTAATTTCTTTCAATAAAAAGAGATAATGTAGCATTATGCGAAATTTTGGTTTGTATGATTGAACATTGGCAACGATATGAATACATCAACAAAAAGAAATTACGGAAACAAATGGCATTTTGTACGAAAATTATATGAATTAAAGAGAAAACAATTATATAAATTAAAGAGAATGTAGTTTTCTGGATGTGTTTCTTGTCTAAGTATGCGAAGGGAGTTTTCAGGAACGTTGTAAAACCGACGAATTATTTTGCAATTAAATCACTTTCAATATTCAAATTGCAAATAATTAAAAAGTATTTTTTGTCTTGTTTTGTTTTTTGTTATTTTAATGAAGTTTTTATTATTGAATAAATATGCAAGGATTTCGTGTTTCGAATAAACTAAGACAGCAAAGAACGATCTGGATAGCTGGGTATTTCTAAAGTAGAAAGTGCAAATAAGTCGGCGATAATTATTGCTAATCAAAACAAGATCGTGTCCTATTGTCCATTTTTATTCATGCTTAATGCCTTACCGGCCTCATGGTTGCCATTATCAGTACTAGTAAGTGCTCGATCAATTAAACCATTAGTGTTAGGAACTCATAGCTGCTTATATCTTTGCAGTAAGGGGTGGTAAAAGAAAAACAAACAAACAATGTGGACAGTTTAACAAGATTTGTTTTGTTAATTTCAAAATTACTGTTGTACATACCTTGGCATTGAGTTATTACGGATAAAATAGTTGCTTCTCCATCATTTCTTTAAAGTAAACCTTGACTATATATTAATGTATGCTACAGAGTGGGGTAATTGTGACGAATTTTGAATGCTTCTCTTTTACAGCTCATTTTCAGAACCTTAATACGAATTATAGTACTGTTAACACCACTTTTACGTGGATAAATCTTTTACTTCATAAACCTCTTACAAAGAAGATTTAAAATATAAAATTTCCCACCCTTATTCGTCTGTTTACAACGACTTAATAATTACGCACAAGGCAAGGGGGAAGTTGCAAACAACGATTTCTCTCTGTCATGAAATATAGATCGAGTCATAATATGAGCAAATGTCACTGTTTCTACAAACAATAGAAACTTTTAATTAAATTTTGACCATTCTAATATCACGTTCACATTTATTCAGTATATTTTATTTGTGTTATTTGAAATAATAACAAATAACAAAATTCATGGAAGAATAACCAATAACATTTTTTTACAAATTAACGTATAATTAACTAAATTCCTGGAACGTAAATCAATTATAATTTTTATAAATTAACCCTCAAGCGGTCGGACTATTGCACAGTGTTGCGCAATTATCGCAAGTGTTTTGAGATATGTTTATTTTTAATTAGTTATTTTCCGATCGGCATTTCGGTCTTACAGAGGTTTTAATATTTGCAGGAACGTTTGAGGAAACTTCCTAGCTTGGTACTGACTACTTTACTCAGCATGTGCCACAATTTAGTGCATGATGTAGCATTATATTTTATATGATATGTTGAAAAATTAGAGGAGTAACGGTCATGTATGTATTCTTACATCAGAAAGCGCGCTATCATTTGGTTCATATTGCAACTTTCTACGTGGAAGGGAAGTGGTATTGTAACATCTGAGACCCCGCGTCAACCGTTGCACTCTGTACCACGCGTATCCACTCGAGTAAGTCATATACGTGCGTCAGTTGAGCAACAGTTTCGAGACGAAATTCGACGGATTAGTGCTTTTCTTGTGAGCTCAATTAATTCAATTAATAATCAAACAATACAATTAAGTGCCTCTCCCCAAAAACTTTTGCGTTCGAAACTCCGTGGGGAGAGATGTACATGTGGCCAAACTATTTCACTTTCAGCGCAAGAATATTTTTGGAATTACCAGAGGGAAAATGTTAGGCAGAAATTCATGTAACAGATACGTGCTTTGGTGAAGTCTGAAATACCGATACCAGAAAACGCGGCAAATACGTGAAATACAGTTCAATCATACGTATTTATAATCAAACTTACTATGAAATGTCAATTTACCACGAAAGAATAGAAGAAAGTGTAGTGTAGCGTTGTCAAAACTTGAATGACAATTGAAAAATATTATTCAACAGAAATTATTGAGAGCACTAAATTATGGTAAATACCTATAAATATACATCAAATAAATTAAATACATTTTATTGGGTGTTTCTTTAGAAAACGTGGATAACGTGTCGTTGCATTTTGTGCAACACGCGTCCCTTCGTGCCAGAGAAATGGGTTAATACATTACTAGTAATATTGAATAAAATCATTTACTTTTCAACGAAGTGCCCACTATAGGACATTAAACTCCGTAGGACTATTCATTTCAATCTTCTGGATCACGCAATTTTCAGATGATTGAATTTCCAACATCTGCTACACTAAAACATACTATCACTGCATATTGTGATATTTCACCCGTTGTATTGTATAATTCAAGTTTCCGTCGTATTTTATTTTTCAAGACTCCCACAGAGCTATTATTGGTTCCAAAAGCGTAAATATAATTGACCAAGGTTTATATTTTACCGCACCTGACCCTAAATCATGAGTGGTGGCTCCATGTTTTACTAGAACTCTTCAGGGGAAGGGCAACTGAGTTGAAACAATGGAAAAATAATCTTATTAAAAAGTCAACTAATATGAATTTTGGGACTAACTTCTCCACTTCTGTTCATTAACTGCATAAATTCAACATATTTAGATTTGTATAGTCATCAGTAATGACTATCAGATGGTATCTAACATGAATCATTCATATTATAATTGAACACAGCTTCGACCGACCATCGATTTTATGATCATTACTTCAATTCATTCTTAAATTAATATTAATACATTTTTGAGGTATATAATATCTTAATAAGGTAACTATATCCTTAAGCATATCAATTATGGATAATAATATTTATTATTTTATATACTTCATAAAATACTACTCTTACGTGAATCGTTTGAATAAAATTAGTATGGACGAAAATGATTGATGTCACGCTGCCTCCATTTCACAACTGCCAAAATGTAAATTCTGTTTTGCCTTCCGCAAGTCACACTTCCAATAGCTTTTGTTGGGAGCAAACTCACTTCTGAAAGTGCGATAAACGAGGAGGCGCTCCTTGGAACAAATGTGTTCAAATTTCCCTCCGGCCCTTGTCCAAAGGAAGGCGCGATGCATAATGGAGGAGCAGCGTCTGTACCATTTCCATGTGCCGCTCCTTCCTGGCACTGTTGTTCTTTGTTGATCTCCGATGCGATGCGATCGGTTGCTTGTGTCATCGGCCCCGGGCGCCACGCCACATCGCCGCCGGATGCATACATACATTCGCCTTCACACAGCGTCGGACTTTATTTGGTCGATTGGTCGCGAGAGAATCACATCAAGAAAAACAAACAGGGATTTGTTCTAGATTTTTTCGTTTCTTTGCCCGGAAACAAAGGCGAAAAATGGATGTGCCACCAACTAATTCGCGGAGAATAAACTGAAGACGGTTTCAATCTCTCGTGATTAATATAAAAAGAGATATTTTAAGTTTGGACAAGATTTAAGCTTATAGTCCGGGGTGGAGGAAGTGGGGTTCAAAACACTCAAAATTGTCGGACTTTTTCGCTTTATCTCAAATAATACATGATTTACGCATTTTTTAAGAAAATATTAATGTATAAATTAAAATTCTTAAAATCTAAGTCGAGTGAGTATATTCTAATTGCAATTCCGTCACTAAATGTAAAATTTGTGTTCAAAAAGTATTATTATATTTTCATTTTTTAAGTGTTACATATATTACATGAAGAATAACTCTATTTTACGTTGTGGAGCATCAAGGGCAGTGTCAGCAGCTATATTTAGGCGTTCATTTTTAAACAAATTTGTTCCTCGAATGAACATGAACATAATGCTGCCCACAGGAGTAGGGACTGAAAAATTTAATTGCAGTTTGTCAGACCGAACTACGTCACGTTACATCATCCATTTCTAGTGCGGCAAAGTTGAAAGATAAAGTTGGTCGAACTCCTAGTAAAGATGCAGTGATTCAAAAGACCGCCGAATTCTTCAATAACAGTGATTCTGCGGCAGGAGAAGTAAGGGCTATCGGTATAAATGATCGCAGTCATTTATTCTGTAGCCTCTTCAATCCTGATCGCTAAATAAGACCTGGATCAACATTTTCATTAAATCCCTTTTACAAAGCAAAATTTTCCTTCGTCTGAATAATCCGGAAGGTCATTCTTTCTAATCATCTCCATTCCTTTTGAATCCAAAATACATGAAATTGTCATTCGCTTTACAAGTGGCACGAGTTCTATATATTTCTTGAACACCATATTTGTACAGTGTAGGAATTTGATTTTAAATTTGTTGAGGCGCAAGTAAACATTACATTTTTAATAGGATCAATGCTCATAAAATTACAAAGATATCATGGATTCGTATTGGAAGTATGAAAACCGTTTTTAATTTTCCATATGAGGGATAAATAGATAACAGTTTAGGTAAACTGATTCTTACTATAGAACAGTTTATTTCAAGTTGAAATTTATTGATACAAACATTCACGATCAGGTATATTCCTAGTTTCTGCCACCTGAGAACATCGCCAACGTGTCCCAAGTTTCGTGCTAACTGTGTTATAAAGAGATGAGTCCTTTGTGCCGGTCGAAAAAGCATTTGAAATATTTAAGAGACAAAATTTGTGCTTCAATGTTCCAAAAACTCTTCCGAATACTTGTCCTTATGAAACTTCCACATTCATCAATATGACATTCTGAAAACGAAGTTATGCAATTGAACTCTTTACTAAATGCTATGGATTAGAACGTTCTACACAATCCAAAGCAATCAAATCCACGATTGCTATAAAAACGTTGACATAATTTTCTCCTTCGAGACTGAACAAAATTCAATATTTTTCTCAAACTTTTATTTGCACTTTTCCCAAAAAATTAAGAATCGTTTTCAAAATGACAAATCGTCCGAAGAGAAACATAAAACTCTGATTTACGTATTTGTGAACGATATTGAAAGGTGTGTCTCCAATAGGAATCACATAGCGTGTCATGAGCCATTGTCTGAACGTCGTATCATTCATCCCTTCCCGTCTCCAAAAGAAACTCCCATGCCCTGTAGACCTATAGCTGTTAGTTCTCTATCATAATTACAACATTATTGCCTTCATCATATTTCGTTTTCGTACACATTCACTATCCTAGTCACCATCTGAGTGGGTCAATTTCAGAACACCTTCGTCGTAAAGTAATTATTTAATGGTATCTTAATTACTGTCTTACGAGTACATTGTTCTCGTAAGGATATTATTTTATGCATCTCCAAAGCAGTAATATAGCGTGTAACGAAGTACGAGACTTCATTAAATAGCAACATTTCCACTAGAGTGACCGAAACACAGATGCACATGTTTTGTTGATTCGTCAATGACGTACTACAGAGGAAACAATACATTGAATATGGTTCACAGCACTATCTTCTGTCTCAACACTTCTAATACATTGGAGTGAAATTCAACTAAATGTGAGTGGATCTCAATTTGTTCAAGACTGAAATATCAACGCATTACTTAGTGTGAAAATCCAGATTAGTTTTTCTTCATTTATTTTGGTCCGATTCACTAGTTAGTACTCATCGTCAAAGGCACTGGTAATTTTAACATATTGATACAATATACTCAGTGACGTTACAATCAACTTACCATAGTTTCCATTTCCAAACTTTTCTCTTCATTCTCACCAATCCTTCGTCACTCTATATATCTCCGACCATTCCTCTTCATGGTAACCAATTTAGTCACTTTCTTTATCTCGATTTCTCCTCTCTTCAAATTATCACACTTCCTTTGGCACATCCTTTATTTTTCATACCTCATTGAAAAACAATTCAAACAGCTCATACTTCTCTTGCTATCCTACTAGTATCCCCTGCTTGGACAATACCTTTCTGTAAATCTGGGGCAATATCTCTTTATAGCTTTCTATGTTACCTCGCCCTCTCTTCTCCATACAAGATGCATTCCCATAACAGATGTTCGATTTCCTCTTCCTCCTTTCCTTACACGCATTTCTCTTCTTCTCGCTTGCCAATCCGCAGGAGGTAATTTTCAAAATTTCCATAGTTTGTGACCCATATACCTTATAAAGACAGTGTTGACTTCAGAGTTCAAGTGACAAAAATTGTGTTAAAATGATTGCAGGTTTGCGAGTCGATAGTAATCAATACGATATATGCGCACATATTCTATTGGATTCTGCTGGTTCATTTATCGCGAGTTAATATCTCTAAATTGTGACATATTACCATTCAATAAAAGACAGTTACGTCCCCGTAAAATAAATGTATCGACTTTACTTTGTAAAATTTACTTTTTAAAATTATCCGGACATTTTCGGAGAAAAATACCTCGGAATTCACGAATAGCGTTTTCTGTAATCGCGACTCCTGAATATAGGACTAATATGGACTCTAGTTGTCCAGGTTGAGAATCACTGAAATTAGGAATTTAAATTTATTTTGAAAATCATAAATTCATGTAGTGAAGCTTCTCGGAAAATTTCTTGCAAAAAGCGCATTGTCTTGCAAAATAGATGATCATTCCAAGGTAAACATTACGATGTTGAAAATTTCACTAATTTAAGGAAGTAGTGATAGATAATGTGCTTTTTAAACAAAAAACTAACCGAAATAATTCCGGTTTCGCACGGGAGTATTTTTGTCGTTGAAGTACGGTTTATCCTACGTCATAATTCAGTGTAGACGAAAATATTACGTTTGCTTGCAAGAACTGCGATGACATTATAATGTTGCGAGACTTCCAAAAATTCAAAGAATAGCATTTCATCTTAAAGCATATCTTTCAAATCGGAATTTCATAATATACTTCATTTGTCCGCTTTACGCAGGAGAGCGAGCGGAACACTTGAATAATTATAAACGATTAGATATATTCAGCACAGAGCACAAAGAAAGATTGATAAGTACCAAAAATAAGTATGAATTATTTGAAGAGTATGTTGGGAAAATGGTAATGATAAAAAAGGTAATAAAGTAGATAATATGCACGCCTCTCCGTGGACAGGGATGAGTTGCGCACATTTCAACTCACGCACGATTCAACTTACGTATGATTCAACTTTTCTTCCTGCGCGGCGGAGGGTCAAGCTGTGGTGATGTAGGTGATAGTCCCCAGGGTTAGGCAAGAAAATGGCAACGTTTTCCTTGTCCTTGAAGATTAGGTCTACCTGTGCACGTGAATCCCCTGTCAATGGGGACGGTGGGTAGCTATTTCTCCGAGTTGACTTTGCCACAAAAAAATTGTTTTTATTTTAGAACAAATTAAATCTGCGCGAAAAACGAGGAAAAATTTTACCAAACACAACGTTACTAGCATCAAACGCTAGTTTTACCACTAGTCCAGTAATTAGGTGACGAAAAGAAGCAAGTCAAAGAAAAAAAGTTTTTCCTATCTCAATGTTTCTTTAAAAACAATAGTTTTTCGCCTACATCTTGAAAATAATGCATTTTTATAACACAACATTCTTGTATCGAAATAATGTATAATACCTTTAATTTCCAACAAATTATGTTCTCTATAATTTTGTCGCCAGACGAAAAAAAATGACCCAAGAGCGCTATGAAATTAATAAAAATTTTAGAATGTATACAACAATTATTTCTGTTAATTATTGAAATCGGAACCTGCAGTATTGTTATTCCCCTCACTTCTTGTTTTCCTGGTAATTTTTTAAAATAAAAATTGTAGATTTGCTGCTAAAATAAAATTTTGTAACTTTTTTTTTGCATCAGTTGACGACAGTGTCGACAATGAATGAGCCAGTACTAATGATGTTTGAACCTCAAAATGGTGAGAAAGTTATTTACTCGTAACAATTCTGTTTACTTCAACATATAATAATTATATTAGAGAAACATCTTACGTAAGTAATACAAAATAATTATGTTATGTTGAATGAAAATGGAAAACGGGACCGAGATTCGAACTCGGGAAATTGAGCTTTGCGCTTGCCAACTGCGCCATCCCGTTCCCCTCCGCTTTGATAATGACTGAGTGGGTGATTGTGTTAGGCAATAAGTCAGTCACTCATGTCAACGCTTTTATTGTTAGATATGAAATAATATTTAGATGAAAGAGAAGTCTTTTTAGTCAAGTCAATTTTTGTATGTGGACGATGGATTATCTTGCCAAAGGGAGTCAGGTAATCTTACAAGTGTCTAGAACTTGAAAGGTTTTCTTAATTTTTTGTTTTACCTCATTATAGATTCGTCTTGAAAGAACATCGATGTCCTGGAGATAGGTAAGTTGAATGTTCAAAATATTACTTTATCCAAGTTGCTTAATGCATCTATGAACTTGAATAGGTAGAAAGACTACCTGTGAATTAGTGCATCAAAATAACAACGTGAACGTAAATTACTTCTTACTCTTCCACTGATGTGTTCTTTTAAAGATGTCAAGCTCGCCGATTCCTTGTCATAACAATCACACAATTGCTTGGTAACTCTTTAATTGAATGTGTTCATTTTTTTGGAGCTTCTCTTTCCCCAGAGCATTGAGCCGATGATTTATAAGCATTCGTTAACAACTTTGGGAATTGGTCATTGTTTCTGAACGAGTCCCATTTTGAGCAACCGTTTTCCTTGGGGTGATGCGCTATTGTTTTGGAGGTGAGACTATATGGCGGTGCGTCTATTAAGTTCAATTGCATCCCACCCCGAAATCGTTTCCCATTTCTCTAATGCAGGAAACAGATCCATTCTTCTGAAATCTCTTCAATATTATCAGTCAGAAAAAATACAGTTGGAGTATCATAGTTTCCGATTCCGTGGTCACTCTCATAGACACATGTATTCGTTCATACATGGATCGTTCTCTCGAAATTGGGATAGTACAATATAAGGTGAGTGTCTGAAACTAAAAGTATATTAAATTTAAAAAAAAAACTATGTTACTTGTAAGCATTAAAATTAAAACAAAGATCCACAAATAGGCGACTCAATTTTAGCGGTAATTTCAGATTTTATAAAAATCAAATTCCAGGGAACATAAGTTTATGACAAGGGAATGAAGAAAACATATTTGTCAGTAACGTTTATTAAATATCTGTCACAACGAAACAATTGTAATTCAAAGTTAAAATATCAATAGTCTCATAAATCACAAAATTGTGGCGAACGGCACTTTCTTAGGATAGGTAAGTACGAAATCTTTCTTACCTTCAGACTCAATTTTAGGGGAAAAGAATGGAGAGAAACTAAGACACATTTCAAAATAGTAATAACATCATACTTTGTATAAATAAAATAAATAATTACTTTTTACATCATTGTATGTTATTCATAGTACATTTTATTATAATGCCATTGTACACATAATTTATTATAATAATATTTTATGCATAATATATTTCATTATTATATTTTATACGGAGTATACAATACTTATTATTAAAATAAATTAAAGAAGTCAGAGAAAAAAGGAGTATATGTGAAACTATTATTACCAAAATGCTACTACCGAAGGGATTTTGGTATTATCAACGACCACTTTATACTGAAGAACGACAGGTCTCATTCCCTCTATGCCTAACCTGTTTGCTTGCACCATAGGAAAGGTTGAATTATTTTAATATAGTTAAATGTATTATACGACCTATAGACTGTACACAAAGTTTATGTGATACTGTTCCAGCTCACAACGTTTCAACTCTTAGTCAAGAGTAATATATTTAACTATGACGGTGTAAATCCACGCGTTTCTCCTACGTTACCTCCCGAGTCTCAGTTCTAACTGAACTGTTTCATCTGTGTTCCACAGGGTCGACGAGAGCATTTAGAGGACCTGGAGTAGATTTTGAAACAGGGGTTCCTTCTCTCATCCACCCCCTTCACCCAACTGTTCCAAACGTCTCTTGAACCAGTAGGTCTGCATAGTAAGTACCTGTATAAACGTGCGGGAATGTTTCAATACTTTATAGACAAACACACGCACCGGGAATAACATACTTTGCTTGTACAATAGGTATTAAGACACTTAATATATTAATAAATATGTATTTAAATAATATCAAGTTTTATTATTTCACAAAAACATATAATAATTTTCTTCACTTACCGTAATAAAACATCAACCGGTAATAATTTATCATCCATTGCTTTTTTTTTTTAAATACTGCAAATAATTTACTATTGTGGGTCCCTTCCTCTGAGCCGAACAACAAGTTGTAGACCGTAATAATAAAAAATAAAAAAACATTTTTATTTAAGCCATGTACTAAAACGAATAAAACAAGTTAAGTTTTGTAATAAGGTAATGCTGGTACCTTCCTAATGCCAGTACCTGCCAAATGCTGATACCTTCATACATATTTCACATTAGTAGATCCTAATAAGAATAAACGTACTTACTCTCTTTATCAGTGAAATTAATTTAATATTTTATGTTAAATTAATTGTCTCCAAAAAGCATGTCGCACGAATTGTAAAGAAAATACATACTTCTGTTTGTACTTACGTTCCAAGCAATCACTGTACCAGCCCCTCTGATGGCTCAAGTGGTAGCGTTCTTGCTCTTCTCCAAGTCATCCCGGGTTCAATTCCCGGTGGAGCCAGAAAAACTTGTAGCTTTTCATAGGATTTCCCAAATCCTATAGCTGTGACAACTGAAAGCGAACCCTCCTTTCTCTATCCACCTCCTCCCAGTATCTATAACTCTAACTATTACTAACCACTTCTACTAACCCCTCCACATGGGCCAAGTTGATGGAAAACCCGGTTAACCGGCCCACTTACTAACAACCGCCTACCATCAAACTCCTACCTCCCTTCGCTCCATGTAAATAATAGCTTCAATAGCTACATTTCCCATTTACAAATACTACAATGGTACGTAATCACTGTCCTATGAAATTAATTGGTATGTATCTTAATGAACAATTCGTGCCACAAGCTTTTGCGTGAATCATTTCGACCGAGAATGGAAAGGGTGTGTGAGCGAAAGGTGATGTGTCGGATGGAGTTCTTAAACTCGACACTTCCTCATGGTCATAAAGTCGGGTTAGAGATTATAAAATTTGGATACCATGAATTTCGACACTTTGTACCTGTCCTAATGGCTTGCAGCTCGCCGCCTACTCTCATACCAACCGACCGACGCCAGTGGACTTCGTGAGTCACTTATTGGAGAGTTATTTAAAGTGCTATTAATTGAGCATTTTTATTTTTATTCCTCTTATCTTATAATTTTTGGATTACACACATTATTCCAATAAAAATAAACCCAAACACGACGTATTTATAATATAATTGAGTTTTAACCTTCTGTTTCTATTTATTTACGTAATATGTAGAAAGTATTGTAATCGTGAAAAACATTCGGTTGCGAAATTTTGACGGAAATATTCGTTTTGGGAGTCTCTAATTCCGAAAAAGTAGAATACTTCGTAATGCTCTCATAAAACAGGTATGATTGAAAGGAAAATAATATATTTCGATTGCCCTTGTAGGTAAATGCGTCAGTTCTCGACAGTGCATCATTGCTCGGCACTTCTGGTTTCAGACCCAATTAATTAGGTTTTGGAGTACTTTTTGGCTGCGGCTTTCTTTTTGACACAATATTCAATTTCTTTTAAATCGTAAAAAAATTCCACATCTCTTCTGGAGTTAACATATAAAATTAAGAAATATAAGAACAAAAGAAGTTGCACGGAACATTTCTGGAACATTGTTGCTTGGAAGTTTATAGAATTCTCGTGCAATTCTCTGAATAGTAGATTTTAGTTTAATTTTTAGAAGTAAAAATATCCTAGTATGTTTCATATTTTATTGTTGTCTACTCTTTGGTATAACATTTGTGTTTATCTAATAATATCATAAATGCATTCATGTTGAAATAAACAGAATTGTTAGGAATAAATAACATTGTCACCATTTGAGGTCCAAACATCATGACTACTGGCTCATTCATTTCCGACACTGTCGACTACCAATGTAAAAAATGAGTTACAAAATTTTATTATTTTAGGAGCAGCTTGATAACTTTAAATTTAAAAAATTACCTCGGAAACAAGAAGGTAGGGGAATAACGAAACTACAGGCTCAGATTTCAATAATTAATAATAGAAAATAATTGTTGTATGAATTCTAGAATTTTGATCAATTTCTTCGCGCTCTGGAGTCATTTCCCCTTTGTCTGGCGACAAAATGATACAGAACATAATACCTCGGAAATTTAATTTACATTATTTCGGTAAAGGAAATTTGCATTCTAAAAATGCATTATTTTTAAGATAAAGGCGAAAAATTATATATATATATATATATATATATATATATATATATATATATATA
>NNCF01127298.1:533227-585348 GCA_002313205.1 Laupala kohalensis
TTTTTTATTATCTTCTTTCTTCTCGGATTGTCTTCCAAAAATGAATTACATTTAACTCGGAAAATAATTATTTCAATGCCAATTTCTCCTTAAGATACTCTTTAGCACCGAATCACAATAATTTAAGTTACTTTCCCTACCTCGCGGAACACACTTGAACAATGCGTGCCTCACAGAGACAGATACTCACAAAGTCAAATATTTCTTCAGAAATCGTCAGGTGATTGTACCAGCATAAATACTTCTCGTTCTGGACAAGCTGCCCTCAGCTGTGTTGCCGTTGACCTTGAATTGGCGGCGTACTGCTCGGCTCCTCGCCACGTGGTTATGTCAGCTCTGCTTTCCCCTCGAATATTGGCGTCAACTCGTTCGTATTCGACCTAATGCTTTCGTAAATAGGTTGTAGCTTCACTTGGAGCTTCCTTCAAACGATCCTATGATTCTTACGTTTGACTTACTTCAGCCGTCTTTCCTCAAATTACGAGTACTATAAAAACACTATCAAGAGATGATATACGCCGGAAAATAACCTTCGTTCTCACATTAATTGTACAATAGTATTAATCAATTTTGATTAAATAATGCCTGTGCGGTTCAACTTCTCCCTTTACTATTCAATACCACGTGTGTTTTAAATATCACTTTTCACGCTGCTACTTCCCGTACTTCAAAAACCCACGTTCTCCACTACGTAAAATGAACCGTCTCGTACTAATGAGAACTTACTTCTTCCGATCTATCACGAACAATTCCGAACCACCTCTCACGATCTCTCTCGAACAATTGAGGAAGAATCCTCGTTTCGTCTCCTCACCTCAACATCAGCCCCCACTCTTTTCACGCCTCGTTTAATTCGCCAATCAGATTACCTTCTTGTTATTCGCTTCACGGGCTCACTCAGGTGCTTTCATGATTTAAAGTTCTACGCGTATCTTACTCAAAAATATTCTGTTGCTTCGCCTCGCTCTAAGAATACGCCCTTCTCGGCGCCACATTTAAATCAACGTTCTATGTATTTTTGTTCTAACTCGCTGTTACATCTCCCGAAAAAATTCTATTAATTATCAAATAATTTACTAACGAATCTGGGTCGTTAGAATATATATATATATATATATATAGATGTGTATAAGAGACAGACACAATGATGCAAGAAAATAGTTTCTGAAATTGTTATAAGTTATTCAAAAAATACTACAGCAATGGCGTGATAAAGTAAAAGACGGATTTAACTTTTATTAAAATNTCTATGACTCATAGCTGCCCACCGACCCCATTCACGTGACGGGCCCTGGTAAACCGGCGTAAACCTAATCTTTAAGGAAGTGTCGAGTTTAATGGTGAAATTATACCTGATAATCTGTCGTGTTTAAGTACAATCGTGTCTGGGAGCATCTCTGGGTAAGGGTGTCTCGAAATGAGGAAGTGTGACAATGAGGGAGGAACCCAGTTTCCTTCATGTATTTTATAGAAATTTTACGGACTATCGTTTGTTTTTCCAGTGAGAATTTTTCAATTACTATTAATATGATATAAAATTCATTCAACTATTCGAGGTTAACGTGAGGACCCCGGTTCGGGAACATTGGATAAACAAACGATTCCCGCATGTCGATTAATATGCGCGATGGTACCTTTTAATGGTGGATAGGGAACACTTTTTTATCGTTGTTGGGGTTATGTCCTATTCATATCATAGAGATCAGTAATCAGTATACACGGTAGGTCAGAAGTATTAGACCTACTGTTGGAGTATTTTTAAAAACAGTTTTTGTTTTGATTAAAGCCAAATCTTTTGACAGATGACATTTGAGGAAATGCTTCCAGAAATAAAATTACGCCTTCTATCCCGGATAGGATATCTTTGTAAATTGCCACAAAAATAGTGCAAAAGAATATCATACGTACAATATATGTTACATGTATTGCCTCGTTATTGATTATTTTGACATTTTTTGTTGCAATCGTTTCACATAAATTTTATAGTATTTGGTGCTCCCCAAATTTTCAACAACTAACCTCTGTGCATTGCAGATGGATTCTGTAAGATTATGACTGTAGCAGTATACTATCAACCTTAGCATAATTATTTCTTTTTGTTATGTCTCACCTATTGCTCTGCTGACTTATAGATTTAATGACAATCCATGGAAGAGTTTCATTTTGTTTTCAACTTAACCTTTGATCTGAGCTGTTCCAGTAGTGCGTCAATCAAGAAGGCAAATCATTCATTAGCCATTCGTCGTTTTCTGTCAGCTGCTAGCATGTTCATAGTGGGAACGTTTGTTAGTTTCCTGTTTTGATTCGTGGACGCGTTCGGCGGTAGTTGTGTGTTAATTTATTCCAGTTCCGTTACTGTGACGTCACCACGTGTCCGCCACAGTCGCCCTCGCTTCCTGTTGGTCTTCGCATGTGACCCCCTTTTCTCACGTCTTGCTAATCAGTGGTCCCCCTTTACGTGCTTTTGAATGCGTTTTGCATATCGACTACTATGTGAATAGTCTATATCTGAATATTAAAGCGTTGACACCTTTTCCGAAAGGGTTGAGAGGTTGACAAGTTTTTTCGAGAATTCAGAGTAAGGTATAAGAGTTCTTCACTTCTCGGAAGCCCAGAAATGCATATTTCGAGACAACCCCGGGAATACATTCAACAAATTCAATTATCAATTCACTTTTAATTGGGACGTTTACACCATTCTGATGCCCTTTAGATGACTAGTGATTTACTTTTATACTTGCTATTGTATTGCTGAAATTAAGAAACTTAACAAATGTAAGCTTTTATAACATGACCTAATGTCTCTAATTTTATTGATTGAGATTACTACTTATTATATATACAATATTTTTATAATATAATGTGTATATATATATATANTATACACATTATTTATTACGTTTCTTAAGTTGTATAACACTTTTAATGAATGCTGCTAAAATCCAGTCAAAAGTCCAACATGATTGATCTATTGATCTTTTATTAACCTTTTGTTGACATGACCAAATTCTTCACATCTATCTTGTAGAAAAAATGTCATAGATGTTATGAACCGTTTCATTGAAAACTTATTATCTTTAATTTTAACTCAAATTTGGAATTCACAAATTTAACCTCTACTCTACAACTTGTCTTTCCCTTCGTAAACGTTACTTTCTAGTGTCCCAAGTAAGTAGTATGCTATCTCGTAACTAAAGACAGGCGATTTACCATTCGCAAATGCTACAGCACTTCTTAATTCGCCGATAAAAGATAATAAAACTTCAGCTCATAATTTCTGAAAATTTTAGTCGTGCGAATATATTCATTTATGACACGTCACGATTTGTTGATCAGTGATAATGAAGAGAGATGATAATCCAACTAGAATCCAGTTTGGCTTGGTCAAACAGAAATCGAATGGGTTACCTTGTCCACTGTGGTATTACCTAATCTTGCTTCACCTTGTAAAGCAGAAGATAGCGGGGACGGGTCTGGTCTGCACCGGACAGAGACATGTTGTTCACGGCGGACTGGAAGCAGAATAACAAGTGGTGAGACCAGTGAATCATTTGATCTGCTTTGTGGGAGAGTGCGAAATTTTGTTCCCAATTCCCAACTGATTGAACTGTTTCACAAATATGAGTGATTATTTTCACTCGGAGGATTTTCAGTGTAGAAATTAGCTCTCCAATTTTGGATTTCCTAAATGCTTCCTGTCAAATCGTGAGTCTATATCTTAGATCGCTTTCATAGTACGAACGGTAGTGTATGGAATTGGTATTGACAGGGAACATGTTTTGAGCTTCATCGATACATTTCTAACAAAAAATATCTCTCGAAGTCTGCAGTGAACGGCTTCACTCTAAGGTGTGAGAGGATTTTTTAGATTTCTTTATGTACGCTCTTCTTTTTTTCCATCTTCCTATTTCTTGTTAATAATCAACAGTCTTGCTTAGAAACTCTTTTCAATCATGGTTGTTAGTCGCATTTGTCTGACAAAGTGCCGATCTATACATCCTCATTAATAGAAGTGAATGACGTTAACACTGGCTTCGTTGCAAGTTAATGCGAGTCCTAACTTTCAACGTATTTTGTTCCCCCGAGATGTTCGTTCAGACAGCGGCGCGGCGGGCAGCGTTCCAAAAGTGCCACCCTGCTGAGAAGCAGATTGTTTTCTTATTAGTCGTCCGCTCTGTATCTCACCTCGTGACTGGTGGAATGGCGATTGTGAGCTGTGCCACTGATGTTGGAGACGGGTACTAACACGCAGAGACCTACCTCTCATAAAAAAGGAAGCTAAAACCCGTGCTGTACTAATTAGAGACAAAGAACGAAGCGTGAACGTGCCGGATAATCTGCACTCTGGATTCTCAGAGCTCCAAGTACTTAGTTGAGCCGGCACTCTCATCTGAAATGGGAATCTTTAGCATCATTGACTCAATGTTACATATTTTAGATGACTTAAAAAAGCTCGCTTTCTAGTGAACTGTAAAAAAACTGTCACTTTTTCTCATGCCGTGCATGAAAATTACATTTTTACAACGCTAAATACTCCAGAAATTTTACTACTGAAGCCTGGTTTACACGAGTAGAGGAATAATGCGAGTACTTGGTAGAGTAGAGTAAAAAAACTCAGTACAGTAGAGAAGAGTAGACTGGAAACTAGTTGGTACAGTAGAATTTCTAGCGACATTTTAGGAAGTAGCGCTACTCTACTACCTGCACCCTTGTCAGAATTCGCACTCACTTATGAACTCTATCGATGTAAACATGTTCACTGTCTGCTCGCTAGTAGAGTAGAGTTCGAATGTAGCATTTTGCTGTAAATGTCCTATCTATTCTGTTTAGTATAACATTGACGTATGAAAAACATGAAGATTTGCGACGTTGTACTCCAAATATGACTGACTGTGGAAGTAAAGGAAATTAATTAGTCAGAAACATGTGAAAAACAAGTAAAAATACATTTTTTCAATTTCTGAAACTGTTACAACTCAACAAAGAAGCGTAAATTACCTCTTTCTAAACGAATTTCTCATTTTTGTCGCATCATAAACAATGCGCGCGTGTAGATTAGTTCTCATTTCGTATAGTGTATGATGCTTCACCATGCCTCTTCACTATATTGAGAGCACGTCAGTCGATACCCCATCACTCTACTGCGTGCAAATGGCTCATGCTCTTTATCGGTATAATTCGACCCGACGAAAGCAGGGGGCAGAGTGGGTAAAATCTCCGGAACCCGGGCACAGGGGGGCTCGGTGGCTAAAAGTAATGTATTTTATAGCTAATTTTTCATAAACTACACCCAAAGAACGTACAAAAGCTCTGGCTTATTTGCACAAAAACAATTGGATGAAATTGAATTTGGTATAAAAGCAGAATTTTCCGATGTACTAGTAAGGAAAATTAAACGATTTCATGATCGAACACCATCACGAGGTCGGAGGTTTATGCCAAAAGAGAGATTTAATATAGATGATTTTTACAAGATAATCGATGTGTTAGTTGCAAACTTGACATCAAAATTCACATCCCTGAAAGAAATACAAGGCAATTTCTCATTTCTGTGGAATTATCAGGATAAGTAAGAAAATGCGATTGAAATCATATGCAGCGAATTCGTTGAGGTATACTTAGTGGATGTTAGCACATACTTGGCGGATGAAGTTAAACATTTAAAAACAATAGGCAAAACAAATATTTCGAAAAAAAAAAACAGTCCCCAGTACAATTGCTGAATTAACTTACAGCTTTAAGTATTTGTAAATTATTCCCAAACTTACGCGTTGCCTTTCATATTTTGCGCTCTTCCAGCAAACGTACCAGAAGCGTTTATTCAGTGTACTAAATCGCATTGAAAATAACAAATGTTTAAGAGCGACTATGAGCCAAGAAAGACTGTCTGATTGAGATATTCTGTCAATTAAATCAATATTGGCAAGAGAAGTGAATTTTGATGCCAATGCACAAACATTTGCCGAAAGAAAAGCAAGAAACAAAAATTGTATTAAATGTTGAAATTATTAAAGTGTTTAATAAAAGTGTTAAGTGCAAATGAAGTAATATTAAACTTCAGGAATTTTTTTTGAAAAATATCAATTTCTACTAAAACTCTTCTTTTGACTTCCCTCTGGTTATTTTATTACTAATCTTGCTTATAGAATGACTCACTTCCTTAATGCATACGTCGTGCTTGCGTGTTGAGTTGTTGGCATTAAGGGAATGAGCATAAGCGTCTCGAGAAACACTACAACTCACTACATCATCTCGCCTCCCATTCCCTTCCTCCCCCCCCCCCCCCCTCAAACTCTTTCTCTCACCATTGTTCCATGGCGCTTGTATCAGAGAGTCGTTTCACTTCCATTGTAACTCCTAAAGCAGCAAGCGGGATTACCTTCATGAAGTCATGTGCTTTGCTGTTGTTCTCAAACGTATGGCGAGGTGATACCCTTGTTTGGATCGAACATGACTTATGCCGTCGTTACTCCCTGACCTATTTCACTTTTCCTTCCTTTAGAACTGAAATGGAAGACCAAGAAGTGACGTCATAATTCACGACGTTCGTAGGAAGAAGTAAGTAAAACTATTTTAATCGACAGAATAATTGAATTAATTGTGCATTATATTACGAAAGAACATCAAGATAACACTTCTTATGGTAGAAAAAAATATTTCAAGCTTTGGAATATTTCGAAAACACATGAATGTTATTGTTTCATGCTATCAAGCTTTGGAATATTCCGAAAATTATTTTGCAAAAATCGCGAAAACTGTCATGGATTAGGTCATGAATTGTTTTACTGGAAAAATTTCCATCGTTTCATGGTGAAATTGAATGTATGACTACACTGTTTTCTCGATGGCTTGGAAGAATATATAATAGAACATTATAATAGAATATCAGGATTATAATTAATTGGATCCCAAATTCATTTTTTTTATAGTTTATTACGTTAATATTTAACTCTATTGTACCAATTCTAAACACTTCAAAATTTCGTTTTCGAAGGAGACAAGGAATAAAATAAAATCATTATTAAAAATATTTTATATTTCCTTATCATCCTCAATACATATCATAGCTTTGAAATCAGGAAAGAAACCGAAAGTAAATCATTTCGTTCAGATTATAAATAAATCTATTCCTATGAATTCGGTTGACATTACTAGGAAAACTATTATATATTCAACTGCGTGTATGCTTCGAATTCGATCACTTCCAATGGTTCATTTCTGTAACATCTTTACATTTACAGTTCTCTACAAATTTACTGTGAAATTTGTAATATGAATTTGGAAGTGTGAAGAATAATGAATGGCGAATTGTTGTATCTACTATTCTTCCTGCTTCATATAACTATTCGCTATTCACCTTGCTTCATATTTCCAATTTCATATTGTAAATTTCAGACCGCATTGAAATGATATATTTTATTTGTGAAAAACAAAAAGCTGCTGAGGTCATAGAAATGAACCATTGAAATAGACCGAGTTGGAAATATCCGTCAGAATAAATTATATTTTAAAACCATGTCTTATGTATATTTTACTATTATTATTATGGGATTTTCTTTTGGATTTTTGAAACAGAAGTATTGAATTTAGAACATCCGACTCCTGACGTCTGAAATGTGGTAATTATATTTTCTGATACCTTCCGTCTCTTTCGTGATGAAACAAAAACTGTTGTAAAACGTAAAATTTAGGAAGAGAAGTTCAATCTATGAATTCATTCCCATAAATCTGTTTTGTCTTCTATCTTTGTACTACCTTGAACCACATTACACGACATTACAGCTCGCTGTGATCCATTCCTCCGCCAAAACGGATTACATGCAAGAAGCGTGCACCTGTGGATCTTTCGAGGTGGCCTCCGGGAGATAACGTACTTTATTTCCAGCTCAAGCGAAGGGGAAGGACACGAAGAAAAAAGTGAACGGAGCAAAACGTCCTCCAAAAATGGCGTTCACTAACTACGTTTCCTGATTCGAACACTTGGAAGGATTGCGTCTCATGTCAGGAACACGAAGAATCGGCAAGTGGCCTAATAGCTTGAACATCTGGTGAAAGTGCGCCGCCTGGATATAACAGGGTTCAAACATCTCCTTACATTATTGAGGTGATGTATTCAAGTGAATTCGAAACTTCTTTATAGAATATTATTGTATTTAAAAAACATTTAATTACCACCATTATAATGTTGCGGGAAAATTTCAATTTTGTTAATTTTCATTTTACATGATGGGTCTATTCGACAAAATCTATCTATATTCACCAGTTCAGTATCGCCAACATGGAGATACCCTCAATAGTCACCATATTCACATTATTTATTTCCCTCTTATGTAGTTGAATCATTAACAGAAGTAACATAAATTTTAAATAATGCTAAAAGCAATCATTGATTAATATATAAAAACTTATTCTTACTTTTGAGAGAGCTCTCACGTAGCAAAATCTTAGGGGAACGCAAATCGACTCATAAAATTATCGCGTGCCATTTAAAATTGCAAAGTGTGATTTTTATCAGTTCCATGGAGAAGAAGACTGAACAACGTGGAAAATGGAATAATATAATTCAGACTTAAACTTACTTTCAATTTTTTTCAATTTGTTCTTGTTCATCGAATGGAAAATATGAATTCATGAGATTTCTCTCATGTTTCCAACTCCTTTTTTCATTTTTCTTTTCAATACACGCAGTGGCGGACCTGTGGTGGGGAGGGGGGGATAGACCCCCACACACACACCATTGGACCTGAACTCTCAACAGATAAAATTGAAATTGATAAAAGGTCTACCTTGTACCGAATTTTTTGCACACTAAATTGACATGTTATAGATAAATGTGATAAAAAATTTGTATTATAATTTCGCGTATTACACGCACGGATTAAAGTGACTCGCAACACTAGCTGTATTCCATGCAGGCTAAACTATGCAATACTCGTATAAGTGATACAGCGCAACCATATTGCCGACTCACGGCTGCCCTCCAATGTTTTTAACACTTTGAGGAGACAGAAGACATCTTTCTTGACGGGAACTTTACTTGCTTCACAGACATTACGACGGTCTTGAGACGTTCAAAATTTGTCTTTTGCTTCATGTCATCTACAAACGACATGCGAATTTTTGTTCATTTACAGGATGCCGTTAAGCTGTTTGTTATCTCACTAGTAAAACCTTTATTTTATGTTACTAGGATTAAGAAGTAGAACTCTTGAAGACAGTTGCTTTAAAGAATATATTCTTAAAAAACTCTTGATTGGGATTTTATTTTATAACTTTCATATATTTGTAGTTTTTTTGTGCCTGTATTAACAATATATTTTTATATATTATTCGATTTGTATCTTTATAAAATTCTGATTTGAACATGTAATGTGCATTTGACATTTTAAACAATTAATAAACTTTGTCACTGTTGAAAAAATTGTTAATGATCTATTTGATGAGTTGATGTATCTCATTCAAATATAATATTTATTAAATTTTAGTTGTAAAACCACAATTTTCGAGCAGAAATGTTCCCCAGTTCCCTCCCCGGTGAGCCCCCTGTCCTTGATTATGGTCTAGATCCGCAAAGAGTACACGTATTACTAAAAATGAAAATCGGGAAACTTAATTCCAATCGAGAATATTAATTCCAAGATCGTATTTTAAGTAAGCTCAGTTTCTGTTATGTTAATATTCCTGCTTATTCTCTTTTCAGGCATTGCATCGCTTCCATCTCTTACCAGTTCAATGGCGGAAATCCATTTCGCTAGAATACAGAAAAATGGCGGGCAAAAATGTTCCCAGATCTTTATCTTTTGAATAAAGACGCGATGATGCGGAGCGATTGTTACTATTGATTCGTTACTGAAACTTAAGGTATATTCCAAATCTAAATTTAAATGTATTCGGTGAAGTGTAGAGGAGGTCACCTCGATTGTGAGATTACTCACAAGAATTGTTCTCAAAGTACGAGGATGCTACGTTTCTCTAATGAATTATAACGAGAAAACAATGAAGACACCGTTTTAATTGATTTACAAGAAGTTTCATGATATACTTTTTATATCACATTTCAGAATTTATGTGATTTACCTATATTTCGTTTTCACATTGTCAATTTTAGATGATGTATGTACGAATATAATACTAAATAGGTTGTTTCAAATATCTTATGGGACTATCAACACCACAACATACATAAAATTGAATGAGAGAGTAATTTTATTTTCTATTAATATGAATTTTAATTCAACGTTAGGAATATTAACATTTCACTGGAACAATTTTAACGTATCAAACATCCTTCTTATAAATGAAATATTCATATTAAAAGGCAAACACTGAACTTTTGATACAACAAAATACTTATTACTACTGTGCAAAAAAGTGTTATCCTGAATCAGTGGGAAAAAGGGTGCCCACTTTATTTGAATACCAGAAGCTTTAAGATCGCTTTTCACCGCTTCTTCACTCCACTGCCCCCAATGCTTTAGAGACGCTCTGAGGATGCTCCCTCGCTGTTAGTTGGACCTTACAACGCTCGTGAGACACTGCATGGACTGTGGTGGATGTTCGTTGGTCAATTGCTGTGCGGAAGCTTCCCGGACGCCTTGGATCAAGACGCTCGAAGGAAGATCACGGCATTTGTAGACATCACAGTTTCCTGGTACGCGTCGTATGTTTGCTGGACCCAGGATTTGATTTTTTTTTTTTGGGGNGTCCCTCCACCAGAAATGTTTTTTAATTAACTTTTTATGTCACATGCGTGGTCAGAGAAAGATAATCAGGAATACACGATAATTTTGGAAATCTCTTCGAGGAAATCTCTTCAATGGAAATCTCTTCGAGGAAATGGTCGATTTGTCGTAATAAATTAATTTTCCGTTCAATCATGAATCATAAAATAATATTATTACATATTTTATAAGAACACCAATAAAAATTAAATATACCCGAAGGTTTCTCTCTGCGTGGTCATCGTGATACATTCTCTCAAACTGCGTGATCCGTCCATCGTGAATATATGATAGAAATTATGTCTCAAAAAATAATGTTTCATTTGTAATGGTTTTCAGATATTTTTCTCCATTTACACAGTTTTTACTTTTTTACCTTCATTAGAGTGTATTTTAGTTTCCTCATCCTTTTTAGTAATGAGACATAGAGCAGGAAGAGGAACGCCATTCGTTTTTTTGCGAGAAACCTTGGCTCACATCTACATTAATTGAGACGAGTTTTTCACCGCTTATTACTATGAACCGATGAAACTCTATAATTATCGACCTCATCCTGGAACAGAGGTCAACCTCTCGGAAATACTAACATAGCACGTATGCCTTCCGCAAATCTTTGGCTTTCACATTCTCCATAGTAGAAAGAACACGCACATTTCTGAAATATATTTTTCTCAGTATTTTCATTGGTGGTGTCCAGAATAGTTCCAACGTTGAATATTATTCTAGAGGTACGTAAGGGATAAGGAAGAGTATTGTCATCATTTGCGCTTGGCGAACTTTTACGCTTTTTCTACTGCTCAGAGCCCGCCCCCCCCCCATAAAAAAAAAAAGATTTANATACCGTAAAACGTAAAATGACTTTAATATTCTCTCTTTTCTATTTCCTTCTCCAAAATCATGAGGTTAGGTGGAAGAGCAGGTCTGGTGACCTGAACCTCTCGACATGAATTGTACAAATAAATGTTCAATCCTTTATGTATATTTTTGTGGACACAATTGGGACATTTTTAACTTCTAACTTGGTAAACAAAAAATATTCCCACATTTATGTAGTTATAAAGATGATTGATATTGCGGATATGCCAGACTTCTATCGGTGAGACTGAGATGCACTTGATGCAAAATGATCAGATAAGAAATGTAGTCTCTTCACTCTTTAACTGTTCCTGACATCTCGAGAATGCGATTGGATTCCCATCCTCAATCAAGTTTTTGTATCCAAATCGCTTAGTGTTGTCTATCTCTTCAGTGGAGGGATTAAATACGATGGAGGGAGATTAAACAAACTTCTGAACAATGGACTGAGATTTTTTGCGGTATCTCCTTAAGGAGAAGAGATAAATTAGGAGATACATAGGTCTTCCCTGAGGATCAGAAAAAGGCTTCTGAATTGCCGATCCATTCTCATATTCACGAGTAGTCAAATGTTCTTGTTGTTTTATTGCTGTGTAATTTAAATAGATGCTATATTTAATTCTTTTGAGAGTCTGGGATGGAATGCGCAATGGGTCCTGTTTCCAAGAAGAAATCGTCTTCAGATGTTTTGCACATTTTGAATACCTTTTGTCTTACAATGCTCTCTCCATGAGCCTTAATCCAATTTAGCTAAAACCAAAACAACATAGCAAGTCCATTACCAACTCACGAGCTATGCAGGTGTTTAAAGCAACCCTTTTCAATAAAAACTACTTGAAAAATATTGCTCGGATAATACTCCTCTTTTTTATATATTCTTGTATCATTGAATGTTTCTTTTTCCTCCCAGGACGAATTCGTTCCCGTTATCTCTCAATTGTGCACATGCGTTGAGCAAAAGGATAAGAAACTAATTTGGTTTTGCCCCAATGAAAACAATGAAGGACTTCAAAGCCATAATTACACAAATGCCATAGAACATTATTTGTAACGCCATGTAATTAAAGTGAAATAAATAGCGTTTAAAAACAATATGATTCGACTTATTATATTAATGAGTTTTTTTCAAAAATAAGATACTCAACGAATTTATGGATAATGAATATAAAAGATAATGATACATCTTTTAACAAATTTTAGTTTCGCGTAATACTCTTCAACCCTATTGCAGAGATTCCACAAACTAATTCAAATATTCCATAAATTTATTTTAGGGACGTGCCCACAACACAAAAAGCTATGCGTAACAATTCTCACTGCCAATCCAAATATGTTTTAATGCAAAGGTGCGTAACAAACATTGATTTACAATATGACTGATTCGTTTTATCTTTCCAAGTAATTCTGGAATGTACCATCTCCTGCAAAAGTTTCTCGAACATAGGTTGAAGTGCAAATAATTTTTGAACCGTTAATTTCACGCCATGTTTCTCACTAATTATCCCAAAGAATTTCATTAATAAGAAAAGAATTTAAGATTAAATTTAAAAGCTCTCTTTGTTTGGAAACTTTGAGAAATTCAGTTTCCATTTCATTACTTAATTTCTGAACAGTTAGATAAACGACAATAAATATTCTTATAACATCTGAGGAAGGAAACAGAAGTTTTACTCTATTCACTTCCTCGTGAAGTAAAACTTAGTTCCGTACAAGAATTTCTGTTCGTCACATTGTTTATTTAATTGTGTAGCAACAATATCCATAAAACAGACACTAACATGTATATCAAGAATGGGTTCATATTCAACAATGTCTACTTTTCATTTTTAGCTCATGACAACTCATGCTCATGGTCATACGCATATGCAATTTGCAACTGTTTTTTTACAAAAAAGTTTACATAAGACATTCATCCTCACTGGTAATTACTTCAGGAACTGTTAAAAATTAACTTAAACTTTGCACAAAAGCACCAGGGTAAGTTTACGAAACATAGTCGAGTGGTATCAATGAAGAAATGTTTGTTAAACGTGTCGGAGTTATGTGCTCTATTTTTTGTCGAATCTTCATAGTACCAACAAACAAGATAATCAGTTACTTACCTTCTTGACTTTGATAGTTAAATTCTACCGAGGAATAGCTGTTCCCCATTTTTGTAGTAAACTCTCTTATTTGGGAAAATAAAAAAACTTGTACTTTTGGACCGACTAGGTAGTTACCTCTATAGCCGGTAACACACCACCTGTATGGCATGTTTTCAATATTAAAATATCACATGATCACAAATCTGAACTAAGGAAAACGAATCTTATTTCATCGCCTCTCTCGAAAAGAGACGAAAACTTCACAATTACGCCAAAAAATCGCACACGATTTCTCTCTGCAGCTGATCAGAACACAAGAACTCGTGTGGCTGTTATACCTACACTCGAAGTCTTGTTTCTTTGCTTCGAGAAAATTTTACTAAAAAAAACAAGAACGGAAACACACTGTGTTTATTAGTTTATTGTATATATTAGTCGCAATAAATTACTTTATGGTCCTCAACAAAGTCATAGGCAGTTTGTAACAGCTCTCTTGACAGTAAATTATTAATTAATTAATTACTTTTTTGTCTGTCTAACTGACTTGATGTTTGTACTCAATGTAGACAACGCTTTTACTTCTTGATTGTCCATAACAGATATAACATTTGTACGAGGCATTATGTTGGCAGGACATTCGAATTTCTGAAAACTTAAATCCATCGCCAACCTCGGACACCAATTCAATTTACGTGCTCTTGTGGCGATATATTCTGTTCTTTCTGCATCGATCGTGTGGAATTGTGGTTCAGCATCAAGCGCTGCATTACCTTGTGTCAGTTTGTTGTTATTAACATGCTTATTACAGCTTTTGTGACTTATATTTACAATTATTTGGATAGAACTTGAATTCGTAAAGTTAGTAATTCGTGTTAGGCAGCCATATTGCATAATTTTCTGCAAAGTTACTTGGTTAACAATCTTCACTTGTTTCTCACAATGCGAAGATCTTATATAACCAGTTGGCGTTGGACACACCAAGTGGTGATGGAACACCTTTCTATGTGGGTGATCTTTTAATCTTTGTATCTAGAGGGGACATTATTCAGTCTGCTCACGCGACACTAGCTTCCTTTGACAATTCGAAGTGTGATAATCTTGCTTGATTTTCGTGATGTTTACATCCCTCCTGACTCCAAGGGTGTTTCAGCGCGGAAAGGGTGGCACAGAAACCTCCCAATAAGAAATTGTCTAGATGATGTATGAAAGGACCGCCACCCTATGTTTCATGATTATATATTTAAAAATACAAAAGTTATGTTGAGTTGAAGCAAGTGCGCTACTAATTTTGTCGCATAGTGCAGAAATATAGATTTGAAACTGTCGCGTTGTGAGGAAGGGTGGTTTAGTTTTCACCCCCCACAGACGCCATTTGTCGCGTGGTGGAGAAGGGAGTGGGATTGTTTTGTGGGCACTTTTGAAACCACACCTACGACGCAGTTAGATATTAAGTCCCTCAGGACGTATCTACCCCTAATCTATTTTATGAAAGGATGAGAGGGAGCAATAATAGGGGCTTTGTCCATTTCTGGCCACAGCAGTTTATTCATTCATGAACTACACTTACGTAGTTGTGCTACGGCAGCGACCCTCAGCTCCGGTAGAGGCAATGCTCTGCGCTGGTGACTCACTCGTTCAGTTCCGGTGGAAGATAACGTCGGTATGCTTCTCAGATGCAAAGCGGCGGGCGGTCAGAGGCGAATTAGGAGATCGGGAGTGATAGAGGGACTGGACATGGAGCCGTGAGGCCTACAAGTACTCAAGGACAAGGTCTCGAGCAGAGACCGATCAGGCATGTTCTGAACTCGGAAGGGTTTAGAGCTTGGAATCGAGCACAGGCCGGTTATACCTGTTCTGAACTCTGGAGTGGAAGGTAAGGGGCGACAGTTCGTGTGCGGTGCAAAGCTACAGCCGTTCTGCCTTGAGTATCGGGCTTATATAGCCGTAATAAGCTGAGTCACCAGTTTGTTTCAGGCGCGATGTTCAAATGGCTACGCGAGTGCCGCTGCATGTATCTACGCGACAACTAACAAGTTATGATGAAAATTAGCATTAAACAGTATTACTTAATTTATTAAAGGCAGTAGTGATATTTTCAACGAATAATTTTCTAAAAATATAGTAACACATTCAAGTAACAATTTTTCTATGGTGCATCTGTACCACTTTTTTCTTCTAACAATATCTGTTACTTTGCACCGTGTTCAGACTTTCAGTTGTCGTGACCTTGCTATTACTCCTAAAATTACATACTCAATCCATGATATTACCCCTATTTGCACTATATTGCCCTGACATGATCGCCACAGTGTCAAATGTCTTTTGATCTCTTCCAACGGCACTCTCGGCACTTTATGCGTGTCTTGGCTCTTGAGAGACTCCAGAAATTTACTCACTGTATTCGTCTCTTCTTTCAACATCAATTCAGAGAAGTTTTGAATTCCTAAGGACCAGGGTTGTACTGTTGGAACTACAGACGACATTGAAAAATTAAATATACTAAAAAATAGGGGTAAATATTGGAAGGGGGCATGACCAGCGCATCCGGGTGGTAGAGAAAAACTCCCCTCCCGATGTAATTGCATTCTGGACTGCTGACCTTTACACGAAACATTCAACCAGGAGTCTCCCCTGACGCGAACAGTTCATACGGAGTCTTTGCTATGCTGACCCTGCAATCTTGGTGTATCCGTTCTGAGGCATTTAGAAACACCGCTATACTGCACGAGCGGGCGGAAGAAGAAAATATTGGTTTTGGAGAAGAACACACTGCGACGGACACCTCGCGACAGCCGCCCAGTGCATCTAAGAATACGAAATGCGAAGAATTAGAAGAAACGAGAAGATAAGGAGAGTCAGGTGTCAAGGCTACGCTTCGCCCAGAACTACCTACTATCACCGGCCATGCCAGAGTCTCATACATCCGGAACTCGTGACCCTTGTGGAGAGGAAAGCTGACTACTATTGTTGTGCCATGGGTACTACTTAGTACACGCACCCGTGCTACCTCGTATACCGTATGCGACAACCTGCTCTGGAGTCCCACGAACTCCAGGCCGTCTGTTAGCGAACTTGATGCGTTAGCCAAGACGGAAAGAAGAAGATCAGGAGGGAGAATAGTAGGTGAAAATTTCCCCAGCTCTGCTATAGCCAGCTTGGCCTGTATCCCCTGCAGGACCAGCTTTAATGACTGCAAGTGTTGCATCAGCGCAGCATACCCCTCCTGAATTCTGCCGCTCAGTACCCCAGTCTCCTGGTAAAGTGATACCAGTTCCGCAAGAACCCTATGGTCTCCCTGAATAGTTTCATGTAAAGCATTCAGTGCCCCTACACTAGTTGACAGCATACGGTCATGCCGCCCCAGAGTTGCCGAAACATTAGATAGAAAGGTAACACGGGCGTTAATCGCCATCTGTGCATCCTCTTGAACCTGGGAAATCCGTTCTTGTAATTCCTTAACCTGCTCGTCTGTCATAACCCCCGCCATATAATGTAACTGTAACATCACACCTCAAACCCTGATGCGATGTTATTTTTTCTTTGGTAGAAACGGGATCCACATAAATACCAAAATCCCTATGGTAGTTTTTGTCGCTGCCACAAGCTCGGTTTCCCGAGCTACCAAACACACGTGTAATAACAATAAAAATGATTTATTACAAATTAACTAGAAATCTGAATTTATAACAGAGACAAACTACCAAAATCTTTCATACATCTAATAATCTGTTATTACACAAATAATGCTGTCAGAGAGCATTGTTTACACTTGGTTAAATATAGTTGAAGACAACTAAATTGTAAAAACCCTCAGGTTATCTGATCCTTCGAAAATATAAGTTGTTTTCCCCAACAACTAACTGATACTAGTTACGACCCTCGCACCTAGTGATCAGTTCATTAAGACTACCGCAGCAGCCTAACGAACATCTGGTCTCCGCGACCTGGACTTAGCTCACTCACATGTCAGTGCTGACGGATCTCTACATTCCCTCGTAAAGAATCGACTAAGATCTTCACTCCTCCCAATATATAGTAGAAGAAGTCACGTGATTAGCAAATAACCACGCCTTCACCACCACACCTTGCAAACACTCAGTTTGGGTCACCCCTTTGGCTTCTAGGAACGCAGAGACTGCGCCGCAGAGAACAAACCGCCATGGGCGTCTCCGAAACGCTTGCAGGCACCTTTGTCGTTGTTCTATATTCGGCACGTACTTCATTCATTACTTCGAAGAATTCTTCTTTTCTTCAGGTACACCTAAATTCCAGTGGGTCAACGTCGCCGGCTGCATTCTTCGAATACACTTGTACGTACTTTCCTTAAAAGTGAAAAGTGTTCGTTCAAACAATACCTCAACACGGAAAAGGTTTAGGGTGAATCCCAAGCTCGTCACACGTCCGTCTTAGCGCTGACCGGCCACTTATTGTAAGATTTTTAAAAGCATCCGGCTTGGAAAATGCAAAGAAATATTAATATTTCACAAATTGATGCATGTCCTGGCGCCGACGTTACAGTAATCCTTTCCCTAGGAGATTCATTAACCCTCTTTTGTTTTGTGCTCTTCTCTTCATACCTTTTATTTGTTCGCGTAATCTTCCCAACTCCCACACGACTGTATTTCTATATTGTTCCAATCCAGGTGTCCACGCCTTCGCACTCGAGCTTTTACAGAGTTCTTCGATCTGTGAAAAGAACCTGGTAGCCTGATCAGTCACCTGACCCAGCGCTCCTTCTGCTTCCGGTACGTGTAAGTCAATGCTGACCCACCACTCGGCACACGACACTACCACTGTGTCCCGTGGCACAAAACTCATCGCAGTCACGTTCACTAGTCCACACGTTAACGCGAATAACCACCAAAGTTCCATCTTCGCCAGTGGCTGTCCATGTGTTCACCTGTAAGATGTACATGGTATTTACTATTACAACACTTATTATTTTCCTTTAATTTCCTTCTCAGTTGCTGTCTTTCTATACTCTCCCGGCATGATCACAGACAACCTGTCTCCAACTTCCCTCCCTTCCGAGAGGTAACCCCCTCTAGCTCGATATCGGTTGTCCCCGGATCCAGGCGCGTGGCAGGTGAAGGATCGGCTGATGAGTCGTCCTTTCGCCCCGTCCGTCTGGCACACCGACCATCCTTCCGACATCGGCGTACTGAGCTGCCTCCAGGCGTCCGCAGCCTCCTGGAGAGGTCCGGTAAACTCCCCAACTCGAAATCCATCTGCGCCTCAAGTTGATTTTTCCTGTACACCTAATTTCTACGTGTACTCCCTAGCCTTGGGCGAAGGTTATATGGTGACCTTGCCGTTGGTTGAACAGACTGCTCAACCCCCTTCAGCTCTGCACCCACACTCCTTCCCCGTGCTTCCTGTGTCGTCCTTGCCAACACTACCCTGGGCGATTGCTCCTCTGCCTCCTGAGGTAGAAGCAACAAGTTCCTGAGGTGGGCGCACACTATGCGCCCTGTGTGTACGTGTTCTACCAGAAAGGTAACTGATATTTTGTCCATCGTACAATGTACAGTCCCTCCCACCATGGTGCGAATTTCCTAGTATGTCCTGGTAACATCCTGAAATTTTTTAACAGTACCCACTGTCCTTCATGAATGAAAGTACCCTTCCTTTATTTACAATGTTTAATTCCAACTGAGAGTTTTCTAAATTATTCCTTCTAGCTTCACAAATCAAACACTTCTGCACGTACCACTTTACGTGTCCATACGATCCTGTCCAGTTAAAAAATCTTCGTACCGTATCCAACGTAGCAGTAAATCCCCTGTGACCTGCCAAAGGGTTATCATGACACCTGCTCAAAATATGCTGCCTCATCGACAAAGGTGCGCATATTAACGTGACTGGCTCCGGAGGCGGAGTGTGTATTCTACACAATAAAGAAATTCATTTAAGAAATAACCTGATTTTTCTCAAGAGCCAATTGAAATTCGTTTTTTAAATTTGGACACCTCCTCTGTTCAGTTCTTATCCGCTCCATATCCCAATTTGGTTCATAATCCTCCCCCACCCCAGAAATTGCTCATACACCCCTGTGTATTCGGGAAAGTGAGTCCGCATGTGGAATTTGCATCCCATGTTGATACTGTACCGAGAATGTTTACTCGGACAGCTCCATCACCCACCTGGCCAATTTCGGTTCGGATCTGACTGTGTAAGCAGCCATTTTAATGCTTTATGATCTGTTACTAACACAAACGGCCAACCTAGCAAATACACACGAAATTTTCTAACAATTTCCAAGACAGCTAGGCACTCCATCTCAGTAGCACTGAACCGACTTTGCTGCAACGACAGTTTTTTACTCGCGCAAGCGATTAGATGCTCACCACTGTCAAGTTGCTGCATAAGCACACCTCCAATGCCCACTGGTGACGCATCCGTTGTTAACACGAAAGGTCTGGAGAAATCCGGAAACCGCAGAACCGGATGCTGAGTCAGAGCCTTGTGCAACAATTCAAAAGCCTCCTGATGTTGAGACTGCCACGAAAATTTAACTTTTTTCCTAGTAAGATCTGACAAAAAACTAGCTATTCACAAAAAATTTCTAATAAACTTGCGATAGAATCCCGCCAACCCTATAAAAGATTGAACCTCTTTCACACATTTCGGAACGGGAAACTCTCGAATTGCTTCTGTTTTCTCCTCTTCTGGTCTCAACCCCGTTTGCGATACGGCATGTCCCAAAAATTTGACTTCTTTTTGAAAAAACTGACATTTGCTAGGTTTTAATTTCAAATTTGCCACCCTCAATCTCTTAAACACATCTCGGATCCCTTCCAAGTGGTCTTTCATATTCACATCATACCGAAGTATATCATCCAGATATATTATGCATCCCTTATTTATCATCCCCTTCATGACAATAGACATCAGCCTCATGAACACCGCTGAATCATTGCATAAGCCGAAAGCCAATCAATTACACTGGTAATGGCCAGTAGGAGTGGAGAACGCAGTAAAAGGTTTACTTTGCTCTTCCACTTCCACCTGCCAATACCCACTACATAGATCCAAGGATGAAAACACTTTCGCCTGTCCCAACTGATCGAAGGCTTCATCCATATTAGGCAAAGGGAATACTTCTTTCCTGGTCACGATATTTAATGCCCTGAAATCTATGCACGGCCTGTACTGTACTTGTTCTCCGGGCTTAACCTTTTTCTTCACCAAAATTATTGGTGAGGCCCACGGACTGTCGGATTGCGATATTATGTCCTGTTCTAACATTTCCTGTATGGACTTTTCCAACTCGGGCCGTTGCGCATGCGGTACTCGATATGGTTTTTTCTTAATCGGCCCGTCATCCTCTACCCGTATGGTGTGCGAGACTATATTTGTATTCCCCAATTTATTCCTTCCCCATACAAAGATGTCTGAGAATTCCTCTAATAATCGTTCCATGCTCTTTTCAATCTCCCAAGGAACCCCTTGTAACGTAAACTGATCTAAAAAATTCCCTTGCTCCTTCTCCTGGTCGGGCCATACGTAAGACTCCCTTTACATACACATACTTCATAATTTTTTCCCATCTCCACCACCTCGTAGTCCACTCCTCGTTCAATTCTTAAGTTTTCTTCTTTGTGAGATGAGTTCACACATAGTACCGGTATTGTTTGTTCAGTGTCAACTACACATAAACTCGGAACTATATTATCTGTTTATAGTTCCTCCTTAATTAAAACTTCCACACCTACATCTTCATTTATCTTCACTCGAACCATTTTTAATAATTTGGTGCTAATACTACTTTCTCAGCTTATCTAACTGATTTACCTTGATCCATAATATATTTTCTTTGAATACACGAGCTTTTCCCCGAAATTCCAACTACGGTTTCACTTTCGACCTTAGCGACTTGTTCACTGACCACTGTTTTATCAAAGCTTTGTCTCACTTGCTCAAATTCTTCTGAAAATTCAGTCTCATTTACAAATAATAGCTCCCACGGGTAACAATTCACACAATAATTTCTCCCACAAATATCTGCTTCCCCAGGTACCAATGTATCCGGTTGCCCGGTGTTCCCGGTAACTATTCCAGCTTCCATGTTCTGAACACTTTGACCTCCTTCCCGGACCCTAGTCATACTTTCTCTGCCTGCCTGGCAACCATCTGTAGACATCCCTGGCCCCTCAGCATCAACCGTGTTCCCCTGCTCTATAAGCCAACAGCCTGAAGCCTGGAACTCATTTACTCGTGTTCCTGAATTCCTAGAAGTGTTCTCTTGACATACTTCATTCACATTTTTAAAACGATCGTCAGCTACTTGACTCACTTTGTTTTGCTCGCTGCTGTCTAAACAATATTTCGTAACTATTGGACTCAATGGCCCTTCCAATTTGTCAACTTCCTGCCTACACTCTGCATCAAATATTTCCCATGTGCTTAGTTACACATTTCCCACTTCCATATCTGAACTACTACTCGTAACTACTAGTGGAGTTTGCAAATTTTCTGCGATTTTTTCATCTAGATCCCCCAACAAATATATTTTTTCATCATACGGATGCATGATATTCTCACCATGCTCGTCATTATTTATCACATTTATATCTTCATTTGTTTCCAAAGAAAATAATGGCACTACATGCCCTTATGACAAAATAATTGTCTTATTCCGTGGACAAATATAACTGTTAAATTTCTTTAAAAAATCGAAACCGATTATGCCATCATATTGATTCGATTCTAATTGCATTATTAATAAATCATGTTCATATTTCTTTCCTTCTATTTATAATTCCAACAATCTTTGTCTATATACGTTTAACTTGTGACCTGACGCGCTGGTTATATTTTGGGTATATTTTCTTAATGGAAGAACACCTAATGGAAACTTTTTAGCGTCCAAAATCGTCACTGCTGATCCTGTGTCAATTAAAAAATGAAACCTTTGACCCCATACCTTCACCTCTAATTTTAAGCCTGGAACCGGTTGAACAGCGAAAATTACTGACTCTTTTGCGGAACAACCGGTAGAATGGAGTTTTTTTCACATGTCAAAGGAAAATGCCCAGCTACCCCGCAAAGCACACACATTTTAAATGGACATTATTGAATTTCATGTTGTTTCCCACAAATCATACATTCCTTCGACCTCCTTCTACAGCTGTTGGCGAAATGCCCACCCATTCCACAATTATAACACCTTAGCAGTTTCTTACGTGATTGTGCGTTCGTGCTGTTGTCGCTCCTGCCCGCCGTCGGCGTACCGCTGACGTTGCGCAGCAAGGACGCTGGCGGCCGCTCTGCTGCGTGTACAGCCGCTACTGAACTCGTTCGATCGCCGTACGTTGAATAACTTTTAATTAATTGTTCTTCAGATAATGCAAATGTCTCAGCTTGCAACATGGTCCCGGGTTCCCTTACCGTAACAAAACGCCCTAATTCTGGCTTCAATCCTGATAGAAATTGAGCTAAAAACCTCTCGTCGAACAAGTCCTCTAACAATTGTTTCTCCATATTCTCATAGGAAATTAGCAATTTTCTACATATCCCTCTTAAACGTGTTGCAAATTCCATAGCCCCTTCATTCTGTCTTTGGGTACAATTTGTGAATAATTTTTCCAATACAATTCTTGAAATTTATGGCAAAAATCTATTTTAAGTCCGGTAGTAAAATCTCCGTAATTATCCTAATAATGTGGATTATATTCTAAAAATGTGGCCGCTGTGCCCCTAAGCCTTAACCTACCTGCTGCTAGAATCTGCTGTACACTCCAACCATTAAAATGGCTGATAATCCTAACTCTATCCAAAAAAGTTCCGATGGATACCTCATCGTTCCCAGAAAAATTCGGAATCAAAAGCACATTACTACCAAAACCTGCCATCGGTACCCCAGTTGGTTTCAGTGAGACCTTTTCTTCAAAAGAACTTGACTCCCCAGTTTCTAATACATTAACTGTACATCCCTAATCCATTATAGTATGTTCCCCGTTTTTCTCCCAGGACATCGGAAGATTCATGTTGTTTTTCTAGTGTATATTCGTGTGTGTTTTCACTTCACCTCAGAAAAGCACAGAGACACAATACCCCCAAAATTGCATTGACAAACACATTCCACAATAATACACCCTATGAGTACTCTTTTAATTTAACAAAAAATGATTTTTGAGACAAGGAGTTGGTTTTCCTATCGCTGTTGTGATTCTACATCTGTTTTGTACGTACGACACTTGACCTACACTTCCGCGACATTGCTAGACTTGCGCATTCTCAATGACCTGAATCCTACATGTTATATTACTCTGATTCACCTTGCTTGCTCATATGAATTTCCATGAAATAATGGTACCCTCTTCCTTGCTGCTTGTACATGTTAAAATAATAATAATAATAATTTTTCTTCAGAGCCCTAATCTGATCTACTCCCCGATACTTGACGTAGAGAAAGAGAAAAAAACCCACTACTAATATTCACATCATCTAGTCGTGATATCTCCTAAGGTTTCAAAAAAGAACTCAAACCACACTACTGACACTAAGTCGTTGTGAACTTACATTTCCCGAGGTTTCGAAAGGAACTGACCCCACACCTGACACCAAATTGTCGTGGCCTTGCTCGCAACTCCGTGTTTGGCCGAGCTGAGCTGCGAGGTTGGACACGGCAAAGGGGGAAAAGGGGAAAAAGGGGAAAAAGGGGAGTTGAGGTCGGGTGGTTAGCTCCAGAGAAACTCATAGTGCGTAAGAGGGGTTTAATACTCACAAAGACGGTTGATGGGGTACAGGCCCAGAGAGAAGTGTTGGCGAGGTCATACTCGTCAGGCTATCGTAGTTCGGCGGATGCCAGTATGCAGCTCGGTCAGAGCGGAGGCTGGCGGTCCCGGGTTCGTTCCGACTGGCAGGCCAGGTGGCGAGAGAGTAGAGAGTGGCGAGAGTATAGAGTTGCGAGAGTGGGCGAAATCCTCTGATCTTACCCCATTTATACGGTTTATAGCCTGACGTCATAACCTCGTAACCTAGTCTCGTCTGCTAGTGCACGTGACCCCATTCTAACATGCTTAGTTGGGCATACTCGAGGTGTCGTCACGACACAGTCCACACGGCAGCACTAATCAAAGATTCACTTCTATCATTTTTCTCTATGCTGTGCATATAATTGAGTATACGTATACCATCACATACGATCAATTTTTAAATTTTTGTCACTTGTACTACTTTCTTCTAAACCTTTCATATTATTGTGTTTATATTATTCAAGTATTTCGCTTTTGAAATGCTTTCAGTACTACGTGGGGTTCCTTGAATTGGTATTTACAAAATATTCCTTCAACTGGTTCAAAGAGGGAGATAATATGGGAAGGAGGCTTCTCTGACTCTTGTGGCACAAGTAGACCACCCACGCTGTGTCGCCGAATGCTTAAGCACTTCGTTGATATTACTCTTTTGTTCAGTATGAATGCGTCTGACATTTCATTCACATTGAAGAGCAGTGGAAAGATTTTAAATTAATTTAAGAGGAGAATATTTAAATAATTTTTCGAGGGTGTGGGGGAGGATTGTAAAGTTCACTTTCACGAACATTATTTACCCGAAAATCGTTTCCCAAATGTTCAAAAAAAGATAAATTGAGTACGAATGAAGCATATTTATTTAAGTATGTTGCAGGCTTGTTTAAAACTAAGAAATGATGAAAATTTGAAATTAAGTTCGTAAATCACAACATTGAAGAGTTTGAGGAGAAGCCTTATAAAATCATTTGCCAATTTTCACAAGTTATTTATCTAATTGTAGCAATTCACAACGAAGCTATCAAATAAATTGTGTTCCTGTTCAACAAACGATGCAATATATATTTTCAGAAAAATTAAACATCGGAAAATAGCATGTTCTCGGTCTATGACTTCTTAAGTCATTCCATATTGCTACTACCGTGTAAGGAATAATTTTTTCTGGCATTGTCTCCATTTATGTCAGGAGACCGCGCTACGCTCGGATTTATTCATTATAAAAATAATGTTCAGAAAATTTTTGATAAGTGAATTTATAGACAGATTTTTCATAACTAATTTGATAGGTTAATTTAATTTGTTTTTTAAATGTAATTTATGTTAAAAATAATTGAAAACAAAACTGGTTATATATTGTTTTTTAACTTTTAATATTATTTAACTAGGGGACTGAGCAACGCTCACATTTAGTCAATATTAGAATATTTTCGAGTAAATTTTTAATGAATGAATTCTCATTTTACCGATTTACCATTATTTTGCCGATGATTTATTATTTCTATAATACCGATGACTATCCAGGTGTCACGGAGTCGCGCCCGCGCTACTGGGAAATGCGTCATTTATCATTTCAGTCATCGGTAGCGGGTGTTGTGCATTACTACAGACTTAAACGTTCCACAAAACAGTTAAATGTACTGTAAGTGAGCGTCCAGCGCATGTATCTCAGAAGGGAAAGAACTACGTTTTATTTGCAGATGAAAGCCGATTTAAACTTACAAAAAATAAAATAATTTAGTTAAATGAATTTTCAGAAAACTGACACTTTTGCCATTCGATTCCTTATATAAAAAACTTTCTCTAAAACAAGTTCAACAAAATCCTTCCATAATTATAGGAGATAAACTTACCATTATTGCTCATTTCTTTAAATTGGGAAAACTTTGAAGTTTTAGGGCTGCCAACGTTAGGTCATTAGAGCCCACATTATTGCTCGTATAATAAGAGTATGTATTATATAATAGAATAATCATATTATATATATATATATATATATATATATATATATATATATATATATATATATATATATATATATATAATAGGGTATAATATTAATATTTACAGAATCAACAAATAATGTTTTACTTGTCGCATGTTCTTATCGCCCCGTATTTCGGGGTTTGTGCCTGTAAAATCTCATATTTTCGTTGTATCTTGTGTCCACAAGACTAAGATGCTACAATACGTCATAATATTATTTTCTTTTGAGATTTTTTAGTTAAAACCCTTCCTCTGAATCATTCCTTCCTTTGAGGTTTTTGTATTGGAGAAATTTACGCTATCTATATATTTATCTTTTCTGAAACCGTCACTAATTTTATCTGTCTGTTACTGAAACTAAATCGTCCAGTAACATACATTGAGTATTATGACAAATATTTTTGTTTTTCACATCAAATAATTCAATCTACGATACCATGTCTTGCGTGTCTTATTTCATAAGCGCGCTTTACGACCAGCACTCCACACCTTTGATCCAGAAGAGCTCTCTTCTGCGACTTGATAATGCGTTGTCTTCCAGAGATAAGGATATGTGAACACAGCCTTATATGATTAGGACGCAGCTGCAGAGACGAGATGTGAGGTCACATGCACTGGAACAAAATGTTTTCGAAATTGTTTGATCTATTATACATACATCTCAGAACTCTTATATCCGCTTTAGGACTATATTTTATGACTTGTGTTATTCTACATCATAATGTAATAATCGAAAAGAACTACGCAAGGCAGAAATGACAAATTTTATAAAAAGATTTACTTCTGGAAATATCACCATTTAAAGTATAGTAACATCAGTAAATCAAACCTAACGTGGTGAGCATGATAAATTAAATGGCGTTTCTATGTTGCTCATTGCTTTATTGGTATAAAGCTTTTTCGGCTGCATAGCAACCATCGTCAGTAACATACATTGAGTATTGAGGAATATTTTTGGCGAATGCCATTCGCCAAAAATATTCCTCAATACTCAGTGTATGTTACTGAGTATTCCTCAAATATATTCCTCAGTACTCAATGTATGTTACTGACGATGGTTGCTATGCAGCCGAAAAAGCTTTCTAATACCAATAATAAAAAAATGAGCAACATAGAAACGACTTTTAATTTATCATGCTTTGATAATGTTGCTAAAGCTCCACAATTACCAAGCAAAAACTAACGTGGTGATATAACTCTTATAACTTCTTTTACTAACTCTCTATTAATTGGCCAATTAAATAAGAAGTTTTCCACGACTTAATTCAGTATAAGCTGGAAATCGTTTTAATGCTTCTAGTTGATGCTAAAAACAAGTAATCTGAGACTGTACTGTCACACGAGGAGAGCACAACGTTTTAGCGCAGGTGTTAAAAATGATGTTCAAATTATACACAGGCTATATATAAGGTCGATGCTTCAAGTGCATACACTTAGTGTATGTATACATAATATAGGTTAATAGCAAAACGGACAATAATAAAAATGTATCAAGTGACGCTGAGGCAAAAATTGATCCAGGAAAGGAAAACACCGACTAAATACCATCCATAGTGACATCGAACATAACAAAGGAAGACAAATATAAGTAGGATGACACGTGGCAAAATACTAAAACACTAAACAAAGGTAGAAGAAGGATGTAGAAAATTGAAGAGGATTGATACTTAAGCCAAATACACCATGAAATAAAGATTTTCACTGGACAAACATCCTCCAGACACGAAACTTGGTAGAAAGTTAGGTTTCGGGGACACTTTAATGGGGAAAGAAAATCGGACATTACAGCGCACCGGTGGCCTCCGCTGAGGGGGTCAAAAATGGAGCAAAACGTTTTTTTGTAAATATCAAAAAACTTACGTGAGATATCAAAAACAGTTTCATGTGAAAGTTGTAGTGGATATATTTTTCAACAAATTTGGTCAAAAGTTATTTTTTTATCAGACGCACACAAACACACACACATGACTCAGTTGTGCATCGTGTCCGATGATTTTGGTCCTCGCAGCATTTACTTGCAGACGATATTTCGTTGGTGAGAGATTAGCCCCACTTTGCTTCTACATCTTCTTCCACATGCGATGCATATCAGTGGATCGGTTGTTGTAGGTTGTTGCTGTGATGGTGGTACTGCCAGAGTGGGAGGTGATTGCGTTGTTTGAGCTGGAGATGGCTGTTTTCTTATTTTAGTAGGCTGTATGATAGGTGTATCCAGGTCAGGATGTTTATGCCTCATGTGACTAGTGTATCCCGACCTAGTGGAGAAGCGGTTGTTACACACTGCACAGTTTAATTTCTGATTAGCGGATGTTTGTGCCAATAGCCCTGGTTCTTCCTTGTACATACATACATACATACATGTATTAGGTATTCATCAGATCCGATGTGTTGCCAATTCCTCAATTGCTGCTTTGCATGTCAGGTTCCTCTGGTGACTGATAAGTCCAGCTCTTGATTTACATATTCTCTGGCACGCTCTGCATTGATGTTGGTTGTTTGGAGGTGTATCCAGTGGCTGAGGTGTTGAATTTTGTCTCGGCACTGTTGCTAGTTATTGTGTTTTTGTTCGGTTATGGTTCGTTTGTGATTGATTTCTTGCTTGTTGCATGATTTTGATGGGTTGTCTTGGTGTAGCTTGATGTGTGTCTTTGTTTCGTTCTCATATGGCTCTGCCATCCTGCCTTTGATTTGTATGTCGTGTCACATATTGTACATTTGTTTGTTTGTGCTTGGCTTCTTGGAGTTGGGGTTTCAGGATGTCTTTGAGTAATATGCGAGAGAACGTATCTTCTACCTTGTCTGCCTTCTCTAAGAAAGTCGCATAGTGGGCATTTCCAAGTGTATGTTTCCTCTATTTCATGGCGTATTATCCTATCTGTCTCTTTCTTTCTCATGATTGTTTCTTGGAAAATTCTAACCTTATTTACGGTGTTATCTCTCCATTGGTTTCTGTTTGAGGCAAGATCTCTCCAGTTAACTGTGTTTATTCCTAGTTTCTTTAGATCTTCCTTTAGGACATCCATCCAGCGGCATTTTGGTTTCTGCTGTGATCTTCTGCCCTCAACCAGTTCTGAAAAGGCTACCTGCAGTGGTACTCTGTCTTTGTCCATGCGATTCACATGTCCTGTCCACCTGAGTCTGCGCATGCGTATAAAATTGTCAACTGATGACATTTGTGATCTAATTAGTACCTCTCCATTTGCAACAAAATCTGTCCACTTGATTTTAAGTATAGTTTTGAGACATTTTATGTGAAAATGATTTAGTGTTTTCACATGGATTTCAAGTATGGTCCAAATTTCGGAGGAGTATAGTAATTTCTTCAACCTTTTGCTATAATGTCTGGTACAAACGATACGGATTTACGTTCCCAGGCGAGTACCCAAACTCTTGAATTTCTTGAAAATTTAGTCCGCTACAACTTTTACTTTTTGATTACTGACGTAGTTTTTGAGATATTTACCGAAAACCGTTTTGCCGCCCCTATTGATCCCCTCAGGGTAGTTCTCCGGTTCGCTGCAGTGTCCGGAATTTCTTTCCCCATTAAAGTGACCCGAAACCTAACTTTCTGCAAAATTTCATGTCTGGAGGATTATTGTTCAGATTTTCACAAATTTATTCAATGGTGTACTGGTAGTGGCCAACAGCTGAGAAACTGGGTAGAAAATTAAAGAAAACTAAAAAAAAAAGAAGAGAAATGGAAGCGAAAGTAAATATACAGAATTTATGGATTATGTAACAAAATTAGTGTCAATACGGAATGCTGCAAGGAATGGAAAGTAAGAACACAATAAAAAAGAGAAGAAACAAATAAAAGTGGAAGGATCAAAGTGAGGCAGACGTGGTAAGAAGAGAAACACATACAAGACAAGAACAAAGAAGGATGAAACAGAATGAAGCACATTATTCTTTTAAGGAGAAGAAAAACACCAGTGTATATGTATCCCTGGTAATGACTTTGTGTTAGGGTACAGGGACATACTTAATTAGTGTACTTGACAATAAATAAATATAATATAATGTGTTATTCAGTTTTTTGAAGTGAAAACCTAAAAGTTTAGAATTGGTCATTTTTCTTTCGGGTGTTTTCCGAAAATGAAAAATATGTATTGAGTAAACATTTTGTGACAGTACACCTGTCCTGTACATCAGCGGACTCTACTCCGGCGCTCCATACACTTTGCACTGGCAGCTTGTTATCAGCGACTAGCCCTGGGTTCTTGAGTACTCGCTGAGAGGTTGAACTGCGAGCCCCACTCAAATCGTTCTTTCTCTCTCTGAACGCCCAACAAACTGATAAGTAGAAACTGAAGACACAATCTAAGAACCTTGGCGAGTTTGTGCAGGTGCTCTTATCGTGGTATCTCTTCCGGTGCAGGTGCCAGAGTATTTGCAGGTGATTGGTTTTCCAAGAAATGAGTCATTAGAGTGTTCATTTTGTCGTGGAATTTTTGATGGAATGAAGACATGATACGTTAACGTGAACTATAAATTTCGAAATGACCGAGCTATGAATCATATTTAATGAATATTCTGTACTTTTTTAATGATAAATGAATAAAGTTTGATAATGTGCAATATGGGATCTATGTAGATCGTGGTTCTTGAATACTTCCATTTCTTTTAACTAATTGAAAAGTACATTCCACAATTATGTTTAACAAATTGTTCTATTTTTAAATTTCAAGGCAATTATTGTGTATTTTTGTTTGTTTTGTAAGGTATTTTGACCAGACAAAAAATTTAAGATTTTAATGCAAAATAATGCTATTGTGTTAACGTGGTTATTGAACCTTGAATTGATACAGTATACTAGAATATGACTAAGTCACAAAATAAGCGTCGAGACTCAAACAACTTACGATTAAGGCAACTGAAAAATCCAGTACTATTAAGCGAGCAATAATTGTATGTACCTATTTGCCTATGTATTTGTCAAAAATTTTCTCGAGAACGGCTCTAACGATTTTACTGAAATTCACAGATTTGATATAATTTGGGATGAAAATGTGATATAACATGCTCTTTTCTCTTTGTAGAACAATTTTAACACATGTGTAATACTAACGTCGTAAATAAACAAAACAATTTATTTTCTCCTCAAATAGTCTGTTGGTCCAGAGGTAACGTGCGTGCTTCATACGCTCAAGGCCCGGGATTCGAATACACGGAAGAGCGGGTGATTTTTTTAAATTTTTTTTTGTCGATCATATGAAAAGTCTATTATACATTTATGCTCTTTTTAACATTTTTAATATTAATAAATATCTGTTGAGTAAATAAAATGCGAATAAAACTGCTTAAGTTTGCAGCTTAACTACAAGAAGAATTTTTCTTTCAGTACATAGGAGTTTCCATCTCAAATTTTCTTACAATCATTATGATTTTCTTTATTTATAGCAATCCAACAAATAAAGTTTATATATAGTTAAGAATCCGAACACTCAGATTTGCCACCAACAGCACACCAAGATGATTGAACCGGCGTTTTTCGAGACAGCTGACTTAAAATTCGTTCTTTGAAAAAAAACGATTCTTTAATAATAACAATAAAAATGTTAAATACTCGAGGAAAGTATATTCAGGCAGATCAAGTTGACAAAAATAAATGAAAATATGACTTTCTCGACGGAGAATCGAACGCGGAACTCGCACGTACATATAGAAAATTTTGTTCCCTATACAACGAACAAATTTCGACGAACTTTTATCTTGCTATTGAAAAGGTAATGAAATTATCGCATATAATATTTTCAAGGCTGAAATACTATGAAATGAACAGTATTCATTTGAATTTGACACGACTATTTTTGATGTAACGTATCGCTCTACTAACAAAATACGAACCACCGAATTCTTGTAAAGTAATAATTGGCAAAGAAATAAGATTGTAAGTTTCTTCATAGTTAAAATGTGATCCTAGAGCTATTCTATTGAAAAAGAAAATTCAATATAGAAATCAAAAAGAAAATTCAGTATAGATTAAAAAACAATATTCAACTACTACATTTCTGAAAACAAAACAAAAAAAACATCCATAGAATACTTCTGTAGTCTAACCTTTCCTTTTCAATCCTCGATGGAAAATAAACACATGTGTAGAGTATTTTATTTCAACGTTGACCCCAGTTCACCATCTTTTCCCGATTGTGTGGCAGCGTGCGAACGTATCTTTCTGCTGACACGAGTAAACACCCACATCTGTACAACAACAGAAACAGTCTGCACAAATGGGTCCCTATTCCAAATGTACTCCAACCAAATTCATGTTTGGTTCGGACACGTTGATAATTGTGTCAATTCCATAAAATTTCAGAATTACTACTTAAACCTCAAATAAATCTTATATGGGCAATGTAAATTTCGGAGATACCAAATTAGCAAATTAGTTACGTATGGAATTATCATTCGTTATATTCATGGTTACGCAGCAGTTTAACTGAGTAAGAAAATTATAGTTTGAATCCCATTACGAAAAATACTTTATCATGTGACCATTTTGTGAGCCATTCGAGCGAAGGTCGGTCATATTAGCGCATTAAAAATGCAATAACGTTATGTACAAATATGGATATTCTTTTCTTCAACATTCATCTCTGATACAATCAATAACCTTGGGGATAAATTTCTTCACTACTATTTGAGATTCATTTGTGTATTGCCTTGGTTTTATAATATTTTTATTTTTACTATTTTTGCAACTATGTCATTGCCCTGTTACCTTGGCAGTATCAAATTTCGTTATTTTCCATAAATTAAAATTATTGATGTGTGAAATCTTTCAAACATCTCCGTGCAGCCTTCGATACAGCGCGTTAGTTAAGTGACAATAGTGACCAATTGATCCCATACATCTGTACTCCCGAAACGTCTGTCGCACATGTTCCATGTTAATTTTGCACTATTTTTACGCGTTCATATTGATGACTTGCAATTCTTTCTTTCCAACATAACCTTAAGTTATTATTTAATTACTCTTTTGGGTGTTAAGTATGGGTGCCTTTATGCACACCTACATGTGCCGAGCCAGTGCGTCCTCGAGCTTCTGCTCCACCCTTCTCCTTCACTTCTGGAGCCTTTCTGCTTCGCACACCTTGAAACTAGCTGGTCCAACTCTTGCTTACTCCGGACCAGGCTGAACTGGCAGGCTTCTTTTCTATCATTTATCAACGCTCCCTTTCCTTTGCACTACTCTCCTCTTTCGGGCCAATCTGTTGCTCAAAAATCTTACTCTGACTAAACTATTACTATATCTGTCACTCAATTTTCCCTTTGACCAACCCTAAGGTGTCAAGCGACCCGTGCCGATGGGGTGAATGGTACCGGCCTTAATGGTACCACAAACAGAGCCTACAGGATACCAGACGACCTCCTGCTGTAAGCAGCCTTACCCGACCATGCGGGGCTCTGACCGGGCGGACTATTTCCATCCCTAGCTATTCGTGGTAACACCATGAACAAAGATAATATTAAAAAACCCGAAAACACTGGTGAGGAACACACTGAGCCCACAGCCATTACCACTGAGGGACCTGTCCCTCAGACGTTCACTGGGGAAGTCCCCAAGTCTACTGAGGAAGTACCCAGAAGTACCCAGAAGTACCTTTGCAATTGCTCCTCAAACAAACCTCTGTTAACAATGAGTTGGACACTCAAGCGAGAGAGGAAACTCCAACACTCTCTGACGCTGAAGAAACCAACCTCCTTAAGAGACCGGATACCTCAGGGTACTCCGGACAACTTGACAATGCCACAGACAAGCTTAATAGGTTCAAACTGAAAACTAGGCTGTCTGGCGTAAGAAGGCCATGAAAGCCAAACTGGCTGAACGTGGTGAAACCTTCGACCCCAAGAAATGGAGGCCATACAAATCCCATAAGGTGAATGAGGCAGCGGGAACTCCTGAGAGTGGCGCCAAGCGCAGCCGCTGTGAGGAATCTACTCCGCAAACCTCAGACACGACGCGGGACTGTAAGCGGCTCAAGAAAGACACTGGAAAAGCAGAGAACCCTCGTTCGGGAACGTCTCCGAACCCTGAATCCTTTAGTGTAGCCGTCACCTCCATAAAACTGGAAATTGTGTCAGAATCTTATCCGGAATTGAAACTTAAAGACGAACAAAAGGAGCGTATTCAGGATTTTCCCATGGGTATTACAACCTCTTGAGTGGTAATTTTCCAAAATTCGTCAGCTTGTACATGGAAAGGGGAGCGCTCATCCTTTTCTGTGATGATGATTCGAGCAGGAAATGGGTGGAGGCCTTTGTGCCTACACTAAATCTTTGGGATGACGTTAAACTCAAGGTTGGGAGCAAAAAGGATATTCTGAGGTCAACAATGATAGACCTCAGAACTCCCAAAGAACTTGCCAAGATGGATCTGGACAAAATTCTCAACATGCTTGGCAAGTAAAACGAAACCTTCAAAGGCAATCAGCACAAAGAGCGAACCTTCCGGCTACACTCTTGTGTTCCTCATCGATGACTCTGAGTTGGTTGCAGTGAAGAAAGCCAACTACAGAGTATTTCTGGGCCTTTGGTGGGTCAATCGTGGGGGCTAAAGACCATACTAAAAGTCTTATAGACTAACCTGCAACACAGTTCTGTAAATACTTCCTCAGCAAGAACATCGACCTAGCCCTCAACCAAGAGTCTTGGCTACACAAGGACAGAATTGCTGAGTAAGGCGAAACGAAGGGAGTATTAATGTATGACATAGACTTCACCAATACCAGAACCTGTATCCTTGTTAGGAAAGGTATACATTGTCTTCCGCTTATGGAATTCTGTTCCAGGGACATCACTACCGTGAATGTATTAAGTTGCATCGAGGGGGTGAATGGAGACCGAATTTTGAGCTCCTTATACCTTCCCTATGATGTAAAGGAACTTTCACCATCCAGGGGCTTATAACTCCTGGTGAACAAACTGAAGGGTGACCAGTATCTACTGGTAGGCACTGATTCCAACGCTCAACATGAAGTATGGGGAAGCACGGACATCAATCCTAGAAGCGATTCCTTATTCAAATTTTTATTAACTCATAATTTATTTTTCCTAAATGTGGGTAAGGAAGCCACTTTTAGAAATACAGTGAGAGAGGAGGTTCTGGACACCACATTCTTCACGGGCGCTATTTGCTACCTTGTGGAGAACTGGCATGACTCTTCTGAACCTTCCGTCTGTGACCACGGGTATATCTGTTTGTTGCATAAAAAACGGGTATTAGATGAATAAGTGCTCTTCAGGAACTCCAGGAAGACCGATTGTAATGGGTACAAGGTCGAACTGGTGGCAATGATTGATGCACCTAGAAGCGTGAAATTGTACGTATATATCGATCTGGCAGTCGCTAATTTACAAGAGGCAATCCTGTATTCCTATCACAGCAATTGCCCCCTTCAGTCAGGATCGAGACAACAAGGCACACGTTGGTGGTCTCATGATCTCAAGGGGAAGCGGAAGAAAGTAAGGAAACGTTTAAACAGATGTAAACGCTTTGGTAAATGGACTGAGTATTGAGAAACTCTCTGACTATTAAAACGCAATTTTTTGGGATTAGTCGTCTTCCTGGAAAACCTTCTGTGATGACATAGAGAGCCAGTTACAGGCAGACAGACTTCACAAAGTCCTAGCCGACCATCAAATTGAACCATTGGGGACTTTAGAAAAATCTACGGGAGGATTCACATCTTCAACCCTGGAAACACTCGATCTCCTTTTCGAGAGTCCTTTCCCAGGGTGTATTATTAGTGAATTAAATGATGGTGGACACGTCGAACCTGCAACTAACCCTCTGCCGAGAGCATCTGCGAAGGACTGGAAGACACACAGACGAATAGTCACCGTAACCAATAACAAATGGGCAATAAACAAATTTACACCATACAAAGCTCCTGGAGGGGACGGAATGTTTGCAGCCCTTCTTCAAAAGGGACCAGATTCCCTAAACCTTAAACTCTGTGATATCTTCAGGGCCAGCATTGCCTATGGTTATATACCACAAGCCTGGAGGAAAAGCAGAGTAGTGTTTTTACCGAAACGCGTACGTGCGATGTACACGAACGCGAAATAGTACAGGTCCATTAGCTCATCATTTCAGTTGAAAATTATGGAGTCTTGTGGATCGCCATATTCGAAGAAGGGTACTGTCGAACACTTCACACCATCGGAATCAGCATGCGTACCAACCAGGGAAATCCTGCGAATCTGTACTTCACCAACTGGTCAGCAGATTGAAGGATTCCTTTGACCTGAAAAAATTGCTCTGGAAGCATTTTCGGATATCGAGGGAGCTTTTGATAATACCTCGTTTAACTCAATGGTTACGACCACACGCAATCGAGGGGTTGAATGCACTATTTGTAAGTAGATAGACTTCATGTTGCGAAATAGTACAATCCAATCTTGTCATGTCGGCAAGACAAGGGAAATCATTGCTACACAGGGCTGTCCTCACGGAGTTATTTCACCAATGCTCTGGAGTCTCATGGTTGACGGTCTTCTTCAGAGCTTATCTAAGAAAGGCATCTCTTGTCAAGAGTATGCTGACTACATAGCCCGAGTGGTTTTTGGGAAAGTCCCACAAAAGCTATCACACCTGATGAATTAGGGTCTGAAAACGATCAACAACTGGTGCGAAAGGGAAGGATATCGAGTCAACCTGTCAGAAACTGTTGTTATCCCCATTACCAAAACGAGAGTCCAAGGCGCTTTCGACAACGGTGAAAGGGTTACCCCATCCGAGAAAGTTAAATACCTGGGCAACAATCTGGATTGTAAACTTACTTGGAACCATCATCTCAAAAACGTTATCCACAGAACGCGGTGGTCATTTTTAATCGTCAGACGATTTGTGGGGCTAACTTGGGGTCTCAAACCGCATAAAACCCATTGGCTCTATGTAGCGGTTGTGCGACCACAAATTGCCTATGGGGCAGTAATGTGGTGGCCTAAAACACAACAGACAAATGCCGCGAGCAATCTATCAAGTTTGCAAAGATTGACCTGTGTTTGCATTACTGGGGCATTTCGTAGTGCCCCTACTGCTACATTAGATATTACATATAGGTTTGGGGCCTCTCAACATTCACCTTAAAGCTCAGGCTAGGATGGCGGCCTTCCGATTAGCTAGTACCGGCAACTGGAGGGGGAGCACACGATAGGTGGGTCATTCTGTCATTACGGATGAAGTGTTTAAAGGATCAGTTTTGGACATGAGACCAGATGTCATGCCAACTGAATCTCACTTACAGAAACCGTTCTCGGACGAACTCTGTTCCCGAAAAGATTGGAACGACAAGGACCACCACCCGGTGCGTACCGCAAACCAACTGGTGTTCTTCATAGGTGGGTCTCGCATGGGAACAAGAACCGAATTTTTGGGTGTTCTGTAAATCCTCTAAGACAGAAGTCTTCGGCAGCCTGGAGTATACTGCACTATTTTTCAGACAGAAATCCACGTCATCCTTATCCGTGCATTAAAGGTCCTTGGGAGCGGCTACTACGGTAAGCACATTCTCCTCCTCTCAGATAGTCAGGCAGCCTTAAAGGCACTATATTCTGCCCAGACATCCTCGAAACCTGTCTGGGATTGTACACAGTCTCACACATCCCTTGTTCTTTGCAACAGTATGGAGCTCAGATAAGTGCCTGGTCATCAAGGCATAGAGGGAACGAAAAGACTGATAAACTTGAGGAAAAAAAGGTTCCGTGATACCTTTCTTCGGACCGGAACCTTCATGCGGAATTAGTCGTTCAACGGCTCGAACCACGGTTCATAACTGGGCAGTGGTAACACAGCTCAAATTATGGATGCAGCTGCCCGGTCAATGGTTAGGCAAACTTCTTGTCAAGAAATTCAGACCTGCTCTAGTCACATGAACAGGGAAAACCTCAGGACATAACGAAACGAAACGAAACTGTACTGAACTGAACTGAACTCAACCGAACTCAACTGAACTGAAGTGAACTAAACTATACACTAAGAAATGATGAATGTAAATACATTCATTTTTTATATAGTCTTCCAAAGCTTAAAATCCTCCTAATCCTCAAAAGGACCAATATAGGTCTGCTCAGTAAGATAAATTATAAATACGACGATATGTTATGTACTCACTTTTGACCTGATGGTTAAATCTATTTATTTATTCCTATTTTGATCTGATATTGGAGTGGTATATTAAAAATATAAGTAAAGTATCATTTTCGACCATTCCTGGACCATCAATGTATTTTTATTAATTTTTACTACCACCCAAATTAATTTTTACTCGTGTTTGGAGTTGTCGTCAGAAGTAAAAAAATGAAACAGAAAACATTAACGCAACAATAAAATAATTAAACATGATATTAAACGTAAATATTAACTCAAAATATTAAGAAAAGCAGAAATCACATAAACATGTTATAAAATTGTATTGCAAATACTTGATTGTTTGTCTGTGTCAGTGCGTTAATTTAATGTCCCATTTTTCTTTTTTAAATATCATTATTACATAATGGACGTAAATAATATAATTAAAAAATAATAACTGATTATACAATTTCCAGTTTCTGGTTGATGTATTATTGAATTCGTTTATATGGAAAATCCTTAAGTTATATGAAATTACAATAAGTACACTGTTAATTATAAAAATGTTTCAAAAATAAAAAGAATTTACATAATGAAGAACTTACGGAAGTATTATTAAAATGTGGGAACAGAACTGGTCAAGAAAATGCAGAATCTTCGTTAATGCATATTACTAGCACAAAAGAGCAATCAATGTGCAGTAAAGGACTATAGATTGAAATATATATTAATTGACGAGCTTGTCGACCTTGGATAATACGAACCTAAAGAGTCCTGTAAATATTAGAATTTTTCAAATCTTTAAATTACATAATTTTTTAATAAGATTTTAAAAAATACATTATTTTAGGTATAAATTTTATTTCATTCAGGAAATACTGTATAACGAAAAATTGTACTCGTAACTGGCGGGAAAACTGATTTTGTTAAACTACTGTAACATTTAAAAAGTACTGTAGTACAAAGCACGTTTTTACAATACCCTTTTTAAATAATGTATACTACAGAACAGACTAGATAAAAGTTGCTGAATATTCAAAATCCAGATATACAATCTCTGAAACGGAAATTTTGCGCCCCTTGTGTAATAGGATAAGCAATATCGTTTTCACCGTATCTGGCACCATGCACTATGGCTGTGCAGTGTTGTGAGATTTAATAAAAGATAATAACTTTTATAGTTTTATCAATATTTTACGTAATGCAAGCTTCACTTGAATGTTAGCGGAAACAAATAAAATCAAATTGTCTCTATCTTAGTGTGAACATAAAATAATTAATAAAAAACACTAAAATCTCACAAAATTTTATTAGAGTTTTAACAGACAACGGAAATTTAAAGAATTGTACCAAGGATAAAATATTAATAAACTAGTGGTGCAAAACCATTGCACATACTTTCTTATATACGTTTCTCAGCCTGGACTAGTAAGCGTCATTAAAGCATTCTATTAGGAGGGATGATTTTCACGTGTACTCTTTATTTTGATCGTCTTCATTTTTCCCAATTTAAAAACTTTATTAAAGAAATATTTTACTAGCATTTATATAAAAGAATCTCTAATATACAAATTCTGTTTTTTCATTTTTTGGGAGACAAGATCAGCAAGATATATATTCTATTTCAAAAGAAATATTTATTAATAAATATAAAGATAAATAGGATATTGTTAAAGTGAGAACAAAGCCAGCATACCATAAATATTCTTATAAAATTTAAATAGGAACTAAAGAGTTAATTTTTTTACAATTTGAAATTTCAAAATTATATTAATAAACATTAATCGTATCTATTAATTATTTCGGTTAAAACGGTGATACTGTTTGTTTTATTTACTTCCTATTATTTCGTAACGTTCCTTATCAATCTCGTCAAAGAATTCTGTAAGTGTTAAAATATATTTTTAACAATAATATTATATCTAACGATTGAAACTGCTATAAAGCATTGAATAAAAAATCATAAAAAATAACTAAATTTTTAGAAAATATTGCATTCATAATAAAAAACACATGGCCAAGGAATTCTTCAAACGATAAGAAATAATATAAAATAACATCCTCACGCATCAAATAATATACCCAAAAATTAAATATGACACACAGTATGCACCAATTAACAAGAAAGCACAGCAAAAGGAGCAGTGGACACATCTGATACGAAAGATTACGCAGCAAAATGATTCAGCGTCACCGGACGTGAGATTACGACAAGTGCGTAGAGGTCGCGTGGGTGGAAGATTCACGAAACCGATAGAAACATAAGATGCAAACATTTCTCTGTTCTCCTCCAAAGTAACATATAAAAATGACACATCTATAAACATATACTCTTTGGATTCACATCATTGGCAAACTTAAAACTACGCGCCATAGTAATTATATATATAATAAGTACAAATAAAACCCATTACTTAAAAATGCAGTAAAGAAGTATAACATTTTCGTCGGGCTCGAAGTCAATAATTCTTCTTGAAATAGTAAACAAATGCGTGAATGTAACAGATAGAAATTATTTTACCGAGTCTATACCAAATTTTCAAGCGAAATACCGCTATAACGGATGTAATGCATACTAATTGTACTTTATGTACAGAAAATTTAAGCAAAATCGTTGGACCAGTTTTTGAAAAATATGCAAAATGTACTTTGACCTTCACGTGAAGTGCCCTTTGTGTTGAAGTAAAAAGAAAATTGAAAGCACGTGTATATGTTAGATGTAAATTCTACCCTAAATACGAAAAATGAAAAAAAAAATACCATTCGGTCAGGAGTGCTGCGCACAGACGGACGGACGAACAGACAGACGGACAGACCGGACGGACGGACGTCCAGACAAAAACGCCTTTTTTGGAATCAGGGGTCTCCAAAGCGAATATTTCCGCAAAAATCTCGTTTTCGAATTTTCTTCACGATTACAATGTTTTCTATATAGTACGTAAATCAAAAAGAAAAAGGAGAATAACAATAATATGTTTATCTCAACAGGATGAGAAATCAGCGAATACGTTATGAGACTTAGTATTATGGACAGGGAAGAGTATCGTTTCCTGAAAATATTGTGAACATAAGTAGTAAAAATAATTCAATGAATTAAAAAAAATTCAAACTCTTACAAAATATGGAAATGACACGCTTTGAGAAGTATTAAAATAATATTTGGATATACCTGAAACTTTTAGCGAAGTGAAGTCACCCGTTGTTACACATGGAATGTCCTGACGAAAGACAGGGTCATGACAAAAGAAAAGTTTGTGACAAGAGTGACAATATATTTAAAACGCATTGTAAAACAGTACTTATAATATTAACGAAAAAAAAACATGGTAATGCCTCATGAAAATATGCAGAAAATGAAGTAAATTAGATAATTTTTATGTCCCACCCAAAGGCCTCTTGATAACAAACATGAACTGCGTGGAAAGGCAGACGACAAACCGTCGACAGGTGGTGTCACAATAGCACCAAAATAGCCGTGGACACAATGGTATTCGGAACGTGCGTCGCACCGTCACCAACACCAGCAGTGGCGCGCGCGCGCGTCGATCGGATTTAATATGTGGAGACGGGTCTCCGTCTAAAATTACTCTGCACTTGATGGCTCCCTCCGGAGTCGACGTAGTGAACCTTGCTCAAACTATTTAAGGGAACTTGAGAGGCGTGCAATTGTTTGTCACTCAAATAAATATTACAGCACAGTTTCGAGATATTTGAACACGACAGGATGTGGACAGACAGAACGATAACAAAAAACGAACACATATTTATGAGACAAGGAATTGTCTTGAATAATTCATCACTCTTTCTCTTCAGAAAAAGAAAAAAGTACTTTCATGAAACTAAATGTATTTTTTGTATGCTCAAAAAAGTAGTATTGATAATATTATTTATAAGTCAAGTTAGTATAATTGCTTTGCACTTAGGAAATTAATATGTAGGTATTCTACTCAAATGAACAGGTAAGTACAACTCATCATGCGAAAAATATTTTTTATTAAATAATAATAGATAGTGTTGATTAGATAGATTAAAATGGTATTGATTAAATTTTCTGGTTATTAATTTCAAAGTCATTTATAATCTATATTTTGTATTATTATGGATGACTGTTAACATAACAAAAGTAGAGAAAGAAAATGAATATTCTAATCAGACCGGTCAGCGAAAAGAAACCAAGAATCATTGTGATACTTTCATAGTTCACTGATAAGAAAAAAATCGTCGGTAAAAGGCTTCAGAAATAATTGTAGAATAATTTTCCTAAAAATGAATCGTATCAAGGAAAACCAAAATAAAATGTACAATGTAAAATGTATAACTTTAAAATGAAATGTATAACTAACTTTTTCCTTAGACTAACCCTTTCCAAAACACATATGTTGAATTGACTTACACCCTAAATACGGTGATCTTAGACTTTTATTCTACGAATTCATATCTAAGGAAGAAATACGCACTTGAAAGGCATGACCGGCATGGACGGCAGGAGTTTTCCGTCTACTATGCGTTTCGTCGTGATTGTACCATTGTACATTACCATTCGAGTATAAATACAGTCGAACTTTCTTAATTAGAATTCCTCTTTAATTCGAACTTTCCATTAGGTCCCAAGGAAATTTCCATTAGGTCCCATTATAACAATGAAAAAAATCTGTGTTATTTTGAATGTCTAATGTAGGCCTACGTCATAAATTTACGAATATAAAAGACTTTCTTTGTAAGTCATAGAAAGGTAGATAAGAATTACTATCTATCAAATCAAATATAATATCCACCTCAAATGCCTTGGGCTTAGTGATCACAAATTTTCTTGACCCTTCAAAATTATTATTAAAAGCCCATTAAAAGACTAAACTAAAAGACTAAATTTCTGAGAGCTTAAAAATTTTACAAAACTATTTTTTGAATAGTGAAACAATTGGAAGACATGAAAGCGGATTGTCATCTTCGGAAAAAATGCTTGGCAGAACTTATTTTATAATCCAGTAGGACGGAGCCGCTACACACTCATTCGCGTGGTTTTTAGTTCGTCCATGTGTAGAATGCGACCTACATTTTCGCTAACTGATATGTCTTGTGTAGTAGAAGTCAGCGTCACGTCGAAATGTTTGTAGGGAGTATTTTGAGAGAAGGGGATGAAAAGATCTACGGCGACCCATGCTCGTTTAATATGACATAGAGTATAATAATAATAATATATTTGAAGCTTTGGTTACTGCTATACATGACTACACAATATTTTATTTTAAATGAGTGGAAGGGAGTGAAAATGTTGAGCTAAGCTCATTTTCAACCATGAATGGAAATCAAGCAGTAAGAGCGACGAAACCATCAGGTGTAAAGAAACTGCCTTTCTCTTTATCCATACACATGACGCCGAGAGCGGTGAATACTCCGGTCCTGTTTGGGTATCGAGTGCTTTGCATATTGTTAAGAGGCATTTTGCTCCATTGGTCGCCCTTTATTAGACAAAGCAGCTGTGGTGAGATCCAATTAACGAATACGTCACCTCTCCGGCGCAGTTCATTTGTCTCAGAGGCCAACTCCCAGACGAAATGCCGCGCGGCGAACGCATTTTGAGACTCGTTTAGAGCTAAATTAGGAGCACATAAGTTACCAGTGGAGGCGGTGAAGGCGGAGAGGAATAGAGGAAAATGAGGAGATACTGGGTGTCAGAGGGTGAACGCTCTTTCAAAACCTTTTTTTTTAAACTCAGATTTATTAGTTTACTAATGTTATTACATTTTAATTTTGATGCTTCTTTCATTTTTTATTAATTGAACTGGCAGGGATTTGAAATAAATATTTTTCTCGGTTATGACAAAAGAATATCAAAAATATTCTGCGATTGTTGGTATGTAATAGATTATGTTATAGAATGAATGTTTAACAATCGAATTTATTTACAGTGGAGCATTGTGACCCTTAGATAATATCCTATAGATAATATCCCGAAAGTTAAAATGTTGCCTCTCCCAACAACGTTATCCTGATACAATTAACAAAAAGATGGACTTCGCAGAGCTCAACCGGACTACTGCGAAGCGATACGCAATCTTCTTGATGTTGGGACATAGGGTACGCAATTACTGATGGGTTGCAACAATTAAATATTGACTCGAAAGTCGGTACACTTTTCCGAATCTCTACCTATTTCTTTTTAAACATAATTCGAACAAGCAATACCATTAATTATTTCAAAACGTAAATCAATTTCCCGAAGGAGAATTCGAAAAATTGTGAAATATTTTGAATTTTTTTAGAAATACTGAGATCTTACAACAACGCTTGTAACAACTTCTCAAAACGAACTAAAAATGAGATGAAATTAATGGAATAAGAACAATTCATTGAACAATTTCTATACAAGCACCTCGACATGGATGGCTCACTGTCGTATCATATCAAAGTGCCTGAATTTCATTGATTTTCTCCACATCTCACTGCTTTAAAGTTTAAACAGTCATGACGGCATGTTGGGCTTTCGGGGTCCCCCAAAGATTGCTCCTTGCGTTCACAATTCTTTTTCTTGCTATAAAATTTGCTACATTTTCTTGCTATAAAATTTGAGCTACTGTCATTGCTTGGAGCAGATTCCCATCCCAGTGCTACACATATTCTTGATTTGGGTTGTATTTATGTTACGCACAAAACCCGAATTCGGCCATTGAACGAAAAAAAAAAACGACAAACAGTAGTTTTGCCAGATGCGATTTTCCCAGAGCTAGTTTTGAGCGTTTTCAAAACGCTCAATACTACTTTTGGTCGTTTACATATTTCCAGCATTAGTTTTGAGTGTTTTGAAGGACAAAACTAGTATTGAGCATTTTCACAATAATGAAGTTTCGTGTACTGTAAGCAGGTATAATATCTAGAATATTTATTGAGTTTAAAATGTTATTTCCAAGCATGAGACATTTATAAACTGAAAACTATCTGTTTTATGGGTTGCTGGGTTGAATGGTGACATCCTGATATCGTGTAAATCTAAATTCAGCTCACATGAGAAATGGCATCCCTTCCACCCCTAAGTCAGTGAGAGAGTGGTGGAAAGAGGGTGGCAAGATACAAAAATGAAAATTATTGATTTGCGTTCATTCTGCAATTTTCAATGTTTCTAGACGAGCAATTATATCATCAATGCCGTTATGTAGAAGTTCCAACCAAACGGTATGTTTGACTCCCCTCTAGGTGGGATTGGAAAGAGCGTGACGAGCAAAAAGAATCGAAAACGATCGATATTTGTGTCGAATCCATAGTTGTGGGAGTTGCTGAGATGAATTATGATATTCGGGATGCCGTTAAGTTTCTGACTCGGTACATCAAATAACATACAATTAAATATAATCTGTAAATAAAATATACGTAAAAGAACTTTTCTTCTAAAACAAGTTTTTATATAGAAAATACTGTACTAAAAAATTAAAATGAAAAATGAAAAAAGTACAACTATAAAAAATATCCTTGCTTGGTCTCTTTACAAGTACAAGAACTTAGAACGTGCATAAACATCAATATTTTTAAAGTATATAATATTAATTTAAAAATCAAAGGTGTCAAGCGTCATAAATACAAATACAACTTAAAAGTTTCTGAAAAAATCTTCAGTATTTAAAATTTTACATTGCATTCCCTTTCCGAAAGGTACTAAGAGTATATAGAAACTGATCGTGGAATTTTGGTGTCATCGGAAATATCACTACTTGTTTCAGAGGCCCCTAAAACTACGATCTCAAAACCAATAGCGGCCATTTTCGATAATTGTTACATTTCATCCCCTTCTAATCTTCTTCCTACCCCGTCCCTGGAAGTGCCAAAGTTGTCTTATTCACATAGTCATATGTGTACCAAGTTTGGTTCAAATTGCACCAAGCATTCTGGTGTTGTGGTTGCTCAAATACATACTCCCATTTCAACTCGCTTATGGATAAATTTTCGTAATATCGTACCATAATCATCTATTATCATGCATACTGCACATATCTGTAAAACTACAGCTCGATTAGAAACTTGGACATGGCCGAGAAATAAAATTACGTATTTGGAAACGGAAGGGCAACAAATAAATATACACACTCTCTTAGGGTAGATTTCCCTAAAATGGTGTCATGCAAACTACACACACATACATACATACACACATGCGTATATACATATATACATACATACATCGAACGAAGACAAGTTAAATAAAAGCTTGTAAAATACTCGGGATGAATATTTTTATACCAATCCGAACATAAAAACACTCAAAAGCACGTAATTACCATTTTTCCTTATGTCTCTTATACGAAAATAACATTTGATCCGCACTAAATACTAAATAGAAAAATTAAAAAGAATTGGCATCGAGTATAAGAAGTTTTATTGTTGAGAGGAAAAAACTAGTTTTGGACGATTCTCTTCTGCCAGAACTAGTATTGAGAACTTTGAAAACGCTAAAAACTAGTTCTGGCAAAATGTAAACGTCCAAACCTAGTATTGAGCGTTCTTGAAAAAATGTATCTGCCAAAACTAGTTTTGGTCGTTTTTCCGTCCAATGGCCTAATTCAGGTTTTGTGCGTAACATTTATATTTGTGTCACATCTCTAAATTTCCTAGAGGTGTTGAAAAGAAAAGTGATTTATTAGGCGTACCTGCTTTTCAGTATCGCTCTCGAAAACTTCTGTAGCTGCCATTAATATCTAAACCCCGCTACTACTAGAAATTTTTTAATCCATCAACACCTCCGCTGAGATGGCGAAATAAAAACAGCAGAATATCTTTGTTTGCTTTACCTGTTGCTGTTGTTACAGTTTTTATTTTTGATGAACAATGACATTTTATTGAAAACTCGTTAATAATTCACGTTTTAATCCTTGAGTGATTTTTCTTATCACTTTCAACTTTCTTATCAATTTTAATTCACAAGTTACCGAAAAAAGTGATAATTAAATTTATGAAAACTGGGTAACGAAGGAGAGTGTCCTTTGAATGTAATGACATTGAGATCTAAAATGAAATATGTTCAACAGATGCCAGTTTCTGATCTGATATGCAACAGGTAATTTTGTTTCTAAAGAATGTTCTTATCTAAAGGATGTTCACCAGTGATATGTTTCAAAAATACTTATCACTCCCAAAATTAAAACTATGAATTATTTCGATTAGTGATCAGAATCATGCCAGGCAAACACTTGGAGAGATTACAGAAAAAACTCTTCGACCGATTCACGATTGTTCAAGTATTGAATTGAAATGTGACCTATATCGTGTTGTGGTCTATACGTAAGATTATTGACAAAACATTTAAATACCTTAATCGATCCGTGATTCAGTTGCAAAACACAGTTCATCGCTTGACGCAGCTATTGGCCACTCTTTAAATAATGACAAACGTACATTGTTTCGGATTGAAATGAGTTTGTTGGAATTATTGGGGCGTGTTAAATCTTGTCTGAGGTGTTTACTTGGCCCGGACTATTTTATGGAATTTCCAATTCTTACGAAAATGTCCCACAGAAAGATTGAGAACACTTTGCGGAGGCAGATGTTGATTCACGCGAAAACGTTTGAGTTTTAAGTAAATTTCCTCATTGCAATCGGAATTAATCACCGAGTATACAATTTTAGTTCATTGGTGCTTAATAATGTGTTTGAAATCCTCGAATAAAAACGTGTTTTATTTTTTAAATGCTTCTGTTATTAGACAATTGTTGGGTTCTTATAACCGATCGTATCACTTTTGATTTGTATACAATCTTCCATCAAGTTTACTTATGTCATTTATGATTTGCATAAAAAAAGCAATTTTTACATAAAGTAGCAATTCGATACTTCTTAATACAATGTCTTAACTGTCTTAATATTTTTCATTGTGTAACTGTTCTACTTGAATTATTTGCACAGATTCAGTTAGTTTGCTACTGGTTTTGACTACACGGCAGGGATCTATCCAACTGACAGATGGCTTATTTCAAACAACTGATGAGGTCATGGCATCGTTCATATACTTGCAAGAATCCAAGTTGGTAGGGACAAGTTATGATGCAGGGACGGTTTCTCTCCCCTAATTTGGTGCAACGTGGCAACTGGCGTTCGGAGAGGCTAATGTCCATCATTTGTCTTCCAGAACGCGAAGTAAATGGAACAACTGTGTCAAAGACTTGTTTTTTTAAATTCGATGTATTATTTGATTTTTCTGTGCTTATTCTCTATAATATATTTTATAAAATTTTAATTTGTTCACATTATTTTCTGAAACTAGCTAATGGACTTACACTCATATTCTTCCCCCTTAAAATGACAGTTAGTAGCATTTACTGGGTACGGTGCAGTTGCGCAACATGGTCAAAAAATATCTAAGACGATTATAAGGGTCTCGCGGGAGGTCGGTGTCCAGTTGCGCACCCTGGTCAGCTCCTGTGTTATTTTCCTTCTTTCCGCAGACAACCGTGGGGCCTACGGCCATTCTTTGTCATCCCAAAAGCTAAAACAAGAGCATTATAATACGTTTATTTAATTCATCATTTTTTCAAAAGTTACAAAACTCAGATTTAGAATGCAACATTACACAGTTACTGTATGAGATTTTTTCACGTTTCTGTCACATAAACACTTTCTTAAACTTTAAAAAAAATTATCCGACACCGTTAAATAGGTATTATTATATTATAAAGAATAGTTCGTCTGATTACTTCTTCAATAAAACAATTTAATCATTTTCTAGACTTTTGTGAAATGTTTGTTGTATTTTTTAATTTAAAATTGGTTTTTCACCTGATGAGGACTGCACACACAGTCAAAACGTTGTGTTTAAAACTATGTTAAACCAAGAAACTAGCTGAAAATGATGAAATTGTTTTGTGGATATTATTATAGTTCGTGAAACGGCAGACGTAGTATCTCGCCATCACAGAGTGCAACATGTAATGATTCCCTGCTCTCAATTTCAACAACAATTCGGTTATATTTAGTGTATTTCTTACTTTTAGAAACTGTAAATAAATTTAAATTTTTTAATGTATTTAACCGTAACTATTGGATGTTAGCTGTGCGGATGTTTTCTTACGTTTCGTTGTTTTCCAATACAGATTTTCTGAGACAAACAAATTGTTAGTTTTTTAACTCACAACTTCCGAGTAACTACTCGTGGAGGAGAGTCTGCTACGTCAACAGCCAGGAGAAAATTGCTACGGACCGGGACTCGAACCCGTTAAAATATGCATCCGAGTGAGTTAAAATATGCATCCAAGGCGTAGGTACGCAAAAACCGGGCTTAAGAGCTACCAGCATTGGAGTCACCTGTGGTCACTTTTCTCCTGAAGGGGGATGTGACTCAGGTACACCGGATCAGGCCTGATAGAAGTTGCGTAAGAACTTGGTAGTCGAGGCGGGTGGTGCAGTGGATGGCTCACCTGCGGCCAGAGCAGGAATCCCGGGTTCGAGTCCCAGTCCACAGCAATTTTCACCTGGCTGTTGACGTTGCAAATTGTCAGTTTCATCAGCGAAAATTGTTACTAGCAGCCATAATTATACCAATAAAAAATCGACGCAAGTTGGTGCAACGATTGTATTTTATGGGTACATTAACAAGAATACAAATATTTTAAAATCAGTCAAGTGAACTCAAACAAACCAAGGTCTTACATATAAACAGTTTTTACCGTGTAAATCAATGTTCCATGAAACACTTTTAATTAATAGAAATTATGTTTGAAATTACCCATCCTGCATTGCTATGTGAAAATATTCTATTATCGAAAATATTAAATATACTTGATAGAAATAAAGAAATAAGTTATTTAATGTTTCCAGCTTGAAATAACTGTCATGAAGTAAAATAATAATGTAAATTTGTTGATGATAATGAAAATATCACGTTACAAATACATAAATATGACCCGTAGGCTTTATTTCTCGGGCAATATTTTACCAAATATGCTGCGTCGGCCCGATCGATCGAAAATGTATAGAAAATGGCCTACGGGCTAAGATATGTTGGGCTGCGCTGGTGTAAAATATTGCACAGATCGTAGAAATAAAACAAAAAACATCAATTTTGAGTCAAATATTTCGAATAAATTAGTATCGCCAGTATTTTTCTTAAATAAAATTCCCTGACTTTTCCATTTTCTTTTTCATACTTTTGAGACTCAGGCCAAATTTTCAATGCATTTCTCATGGAGAAAAAATTAACATTAAAAACTTTATTTAAAAAAATAGAAGTTTAAATTAAAATCTGGCTTCTCGGTATTTTAGTACACAAAATTATCTCTGAAATATATAAATCATTAATAGCATTAGGAGGTAATACGATGCCAAATTGGGGCGATTACCAATTTATCATTATACATTAAACAATTGTCATGGTGTTAAGATAAGCAATTACGATATAAAATAAATCTATTTTGTAAAGAAATAACAAACGTACCAAATAGTTTGCCAAAATGTTGTACGCTTAATAAATAAGATAGATAAGAGTAATGTTGTCTTTCAAATTGATAAACTGGTTGGCAGTGTCCTTATTTATGACAACATATTTATATTGAGAACGCATAAACACTTTTACAGTTCGTATTATCACATGTGTCCTCAATATAAATATGTTGTCATAAATAAGGGCACTGCCAACCAGCTTAATAAATAAGTACATAGAAATGTATCAATTAAAATTACCATTGCAATTAAAATAGCTAATTGTATTTTACACTTTGAAAGTATGTATTACTGCCAGAGTGCATGCATAAGTATTTTACGATTTAACGCAATGTGGTCGAGTTTGGAAACTTTCCTCATGAAGTTTGAAGCAGATTCCAATAGATTGTTCATAACAAAAACAATTAACAAACATTAAAAAATGGAATGGCTTACTGAGCATCTTGCAATGACTCAGTGGAAGGTTATTGTCTCCCAACCCTTACCTGCGCTGGTGGAGGAAAAAGAATGAGGAAATGTTTAGGTGTGCAACTCGACAGGTCCTTTCGAGCAACCAGCGTGTGCAACTGGAGCCTATTTGCGAGGATAATCCTCGCATTTCACTTTACAATCTGTTTGGGTTGTGTGTGCCGTGTAGAGATTCATGGCAAAATCTGTAAACTTACGTATAATAAACCAAGTTTTTTATTTATTCAAGACAACCTCAAATGGAATTGTCACGTTGAAAATCTTAATTCCCAATTAAGCAATCTCTGTTACGCATTACGAATCTTAGTTAACGCAGTTAGTCCACGTATTTCCCGTTGCGTTTATTTTGCAAACGTGTACTCCCATTTACGTTACGGCATTACCTTCTAGGGTAATTCCGGTCAGAGTATTCAAACTTTCAGAATTCAGAAGAGGATAGTTCGGATAATTTGTAAATCTCACCCCCGAAACTCTTGTAAACCTTTATTCAAGGAATTAAATATCTTAACACTTCCCTGCATTTATATTTATGAAACGGTCTTGTTTGTTAAGACCGAATTACTGGAGTGCCACCCTTGCTTTATACGAAACAGTCTCGTTCACGAACACAAAACTCGCAATAGTAGTAATATTCATCGCCCTATAGTGTCAACCACTCTTTGCCAAAAAGGACCTTATCATTCGGGAATCGTTCTGTATAATTCCCTGCCCAAGAATATAAAAGATATTATGAAATTGAATATCTTCAAATCCGCGGTTAAAA
>NNCF01127299.1:0-12738 GCA_002313205.1 Laupala kohalensis
TCCAGAAAGCAGGTGATTCAGTACCACATATCTGGCTGCAAGAGACCCTACAGATATACAAAGTTTATTCGACATTAAGAGACTTTCTGAGGACTACAATGGCCAAATGGAAAACAAAAATCGTATGCAGTGATGACAGAAACATTGAAACCAAGTACATCCAAAGTAACAGAGGCATATTCGACGGAGACTCATTAAGTCCTTTGTGGTTCTACATGGCCCTAAACCCGCTCTCCAAAATTCAAAGAACCACAGACAGAGGCATGCAAATTAGGCATGGGAAAAAAGTAGAATTCACACTATCACCTCTACTCTATATGGATGATGTAAAACTCTATGTAGTCACAGAAAATCAACTGAAACATTTGATTGAACTAACAAGTAATTCCTCTAATGACATAAAAATGAAATTTGTCATAGACAAATGTAGAACACAAATAATAAAAAGGGGGAACAAATTGTAGCTAGAATTGAAGGAGAACAACTACCTGAAATTGAAGCAATGTGTGAAGAGGAAACATACAAATATCTAGGATTACATCAGAAGAAGAACACGGAACATAAAGAGATGAAAGAAAAAAATAAGTAGAAATACTCTAAAAGAATTGACATGATTCTCAAATCTAAATTAAAGGTCAAAAATATATTCAAAGCCATGAAAACATATGCCGCCCCACTGTTAACATACACCTTCGGTGTCCTGAGTCGGACACAAACAGAAATGAAAGATATACAAACAAAAATGTAGCTTTGACAAAACTCAGAATTCATCATCCAAAAGCAGCTGTAGAAAGAACTACACTGAAAAGGAAAGATGGGGGACGGTGACTAATAGTTATACTTAACCAACATAACAAAATTGTTCTCAATCTAAGACATTTTTCTTCTCAAAACAAGAAGAATCACAGAACTACAAAGCAATAGTCAAAACAGATAAATACACTCCCCTAACATTAAGTGATGAACATATGACCCTTGACATAGAAGAAGATGCAACCAAGTAAAGGCCCAGCATGGAAGGTTTGTAAATGAAGTAATCCGAAATACTATCGACATACAAGCGTCGTACAACTGGCTAACCCATGGAGAACTACAACCTGAACCTGAAGAATTTTTTTATCGCCTTCCAAGACCAAGTGATCAAGACCAACAATTACCGTAAGTACATCTTGAAAGATGGCGTTGAATCGGACTTGTGCCGGAGATGCAAAAAGGAAACTGAAACAATACACCATATCATAGGAGGTTGCCAAGCTATAGCACAATGTGATTACAAATTTAGGCATGATCAAGTGGGAAAATTCATCCATCAGGAATTAGCTTTGAAATATAAACTACAGGAAAATAAGGTAAACTACTACCAATATGAACCATACCCCATTATTGGAAATGAATATTATGAAATTTATAGGGATAGAACCATCGTAACAGACACAAGGTAATAATAATAAATTTTAATAAATTTATTGTCAAAAAACAGTACAAACTGCGTATGACCACGTGGAGGGAAAAAAACTAATTTACTCTCCGGAAGCAAGCAAGGGACCATCCCATCAATTCCGATCAAGGGCCCTAAGGCAGAGGCGGATTCANGACCAGACATAGTAATCGAGAAGAAAAGAAAGAAAGAAAGAAAGAAGTACTCCTCATGTACATCGCCATCACCAACAAAAATAATTTGGAACCATCATACAAAAATAAAATTACAAAGTATATTGACCTTTGCTTCGAAATTAAGGACACGTGGAAATATGAGAGATTGAGAGTAATCCCAATAATACTGTCAAACATGGGAGTAGTACCCAAGACCCTGTTCAAATCGTTGCAAGAACTGGAACTCAAGCCACAAAACTTCCAACTCATGCAAAAATCAGTTATCCGCATAGTTAGGCGATTCTTATACATGTGATGTTTGATGATAACTACTTGATGTTTCTCTCTAAAACAAAATTATCGTAAATGCGGTTAAGACGAGTCTCTGACTTCTCCAACCACAAGAAATCGACAGAAAGTCGTGAACAAGATGGAAATAATAATAATAATAATAATAATAATAAGTAATCAATATTGTCATTGGGGCTTTTGGAAATGATCACAATGAAAAAAACAGTCTTGCAAAGATCCCAGGTAATACAAAAGACAGTGAAGTGCAGGAAATTGCTTTACTAAAAACAGATCACACCTTGTGCAAGGTCCTTCAAAAGCAAGAAATTGAAAAGCCGGATCCGGAAGAAACTAGTTGGAACCTTGGCAGTCGTGAAGAAATAATAATAACAATAATAATAATAATAATAATAATAATAAAGAAACAACCCGTCCTCCTCGTTATTTGGTTCGTACACAGAGCTACATCATTTCTCTCCGGCGTGGCGGCGCGTTCGCAGAAACCGCGCCTCCGGGTTCCCGACAGAAGTCTCGTGACAGACATGAGGCGTGAATTCTAACCACGCGCATCGCCTTCTTGGTTCCTTGTGGCTTTTAGTGTTATTAAAACGCCAAGAATACTCACCTAATGGAGGTGACTCTAAGAACCCCCTTCGACTGACTCTAAGAACACGAAGCGCCGTCTTCCTTCATGAGCGAAGAAAGAAAGAAAAGAAAGTAGTAGACATAGGTCTGATCAAAGACTTGACGAATATGTCAGAATAATGAAATATTGGAGTACGTTGGGCGCAAACGTTATGGAGTTATTTCATTTTTAAAAAAAGTGTTACTGTTATAATAGATCTCGAATTTTGGATCATCATACGACTTACTTACTTAAATTAGCAATATTTTCGGAATGATAAAGAATTTATAACAGAACGTATTTCTTAAATAACTGTCATTTTATAACTGTTAAAAATAAAATGTGTAATATACTTCATAGATATTGTAAGAAGTACCTAACTATTTTTTGTTTTTACAACGGGTGCATGTTTGAGCTTTGAAGCGTAGAAACGTTAAGGGTCGGAATTGATGGGATGGTCCCTTGTTTGCTTGCGAATCGGAAATAGGTTTATTGTACTCCATGTTGTCATGCCAACAATACAAGTGTTTTTTGACAATAAATATTTATTTTCACGAGGAAAAATGTTTACAATGTCACACACATGAATATATTCAAGTGACAACAAGCAATGAAATATTGTGATCGGTTTCATTCATCTACAAAAATAACTATTTTAATTTGGCTGAAAGTCTTAATGAACTTCTTGATACTTCAGATAAAGTACATATATATGAAACTATTAATATTGGCAAGGCAATTTTAATAACTTAAAATTCTCGTGGAATATTGTTGTAGTAGTAATAAAACCAAGAAGGTCAACAGACTTGTTTCTCTACCTTCCTTTTTTAGTTTCGATTCTTCAAAAATTCTCCGTTTGGTAGGAGGATATAAACAGTTATAAACTACTCGAGTAAATATCCTAGGAGGAGTCACGGAAGATCTATCTGCTTCATAATAAATTTCATACTACTGAGTTACTGATATCAAAATAACTTAAACAGTTCTTTTATAATATTGGTTAAAATGACTAAAATACTAACTTTCTCACTGACGTTTTACTTCGTTATATCTGCCAAAAGCCTCTTTCTGCTTGTCTGTGTTGCTGTTAATAGAAATTGTTGCGTAATAGAAGAGATCTAAGGAATTTAATTGCCAAAATGAGGAGATATTCCATGCTTTTTCTTAAAATTTTTGAAAATTGAATTGCTTAAAATTATGCAAAATTCCACATCACGCCGCAATGTTATATTTCATCGGGCATTCCGATTGTCGGTGAAGAACATTTCTCAAGTTGGCTTCAACCATACTCCGATCTTCTCAGCCACACTTATGGTTTACGTTAACTAAGAAAAACAAACAATTTTCTTCGGTATGAAGTATAGAATTTCCTTTATTCTACACCTGCTTTTCTCCGTTGCTCGGAAACGTAGCAATATCTTACAGAAGTATTTTCTCTCCCAAAGAAGTCGACTCGGAGGAGAAAACACTTCCTGTTATGGGAACGGGAAGCAATTTCTTACAAAGAAAATCGTTTTGTCGTTTGTCGCCCGCTGCTGAGGGCCACGTGTGTTCACATGACGCGCAATCATAATATATCTCTTCCCGTGTAACGTTGTGTTCAGCAGAACATGGACTAGAAATACGAAACAAGCCTCCCTTCCCAAGAACAAATGCGTCTTATTTTCAAACTTCACATTCAAACAGAACTTTTGCAATACCTGGTCTACAATATTAAAGAGAAATTTGAATTACCGTGAGAGAAAAACGTACTACATACTTCAACCGGAAACTAAGGATTACTAACGAAGGAATATTGAAGAAATTTTTGATGAAGAAAAAAGAATTAAATTAGCACTGGAGAGAATATTACTCAACTGTATTTCCAATGACCAGGTTTTCACATCGCTGGTCCTACCGATCACATATTGCGATTTGTTTATTCCTGTTCCTGTTGTTAAAATCCTACATTGTTCTTTAATTAATGTAGTTCTTTCATTAATCTTGCATTATTCCGTTTATGTGTGCACTTTACAGAATATAATAATGGATCAATATTTTTCTATGTTGAAGATCTTAGCTTTGATTTTTATATTTTACATAACAGGCGTAATTGATTCACAACCGTTTTGTTCCTATATAACACATTTACAATCATTTATTATTTTGAAGGATTTTTAATTCTAGGTAGATATATTATATTAGCTCGAAGATTCTAAGTTTTTTATCTATTTCTACCCGATGTTGTTGCGGTGCAAAAGCTTCGAAAGGTTTTTTTTTGTAATAATATACACTTCCCTAGAGTTACATTTCTAGAAAACCTTTTATGCATACCAATAAGATTGTATCAAAGCTATTTTAAATTTTTTCAAGATCTTATGTAATGAGTAGGTATGACAATTGTGATTTAATGGAAAAGATCTTTCCGTGTATTGACCATCGGAAAAAAGAACAACATATTACTAAACTCACGTTGAAAGCTTGGGAAGCTTTTATATATTCAGCTTTCTTTTATGATGCGGTTATTCAATACGAAAAACATTTTCAGTCCATATAAATTGTATAAACTATCCTTCCAATATTTTTGTACCGTTTAATAGTTTCCTGTCTTTTTATTTCTGCAATAAAAATTATGTGTGTTTCCGAAAATACGAAGTCGCAACTTTTTATCATCGCATGAAAGCTATAATACGAGGCAAATATTAATGGTTACGTTAAGACGATCTCATCGATATTTACTTTTTTGTTCTAGTTTGATTCATAAGTGAATGAGATTTCAATAGAAAAAACTAAGGTAATTATTCCCCAGTAAAATCTAGAAAACTGCATTACGTGAATTCTCCCCTAAGAAGAAAAGATAAAGTGAATGCTACCGCAAGAATTGCCTACATGAATCCTGCCTTCCTTCCTCGTTAGCCGTGCCCTCTCTGATTGCTACACCGCGCCTCCCTGCGGAGCCCCACTGCGGCTGAAGCTTCGCCATGTGGCCACCAGGGGCGCGTGTCGAAGTGCCTGGGGAATGAGAGTGAGTCCCGGAGACCTCCTGGGACGTAACGACTACGGGGCAACGGACGAACAGATAAGCTGGATATGGATGGGAAGAATATTCGCCGAGAGAATGGGAAAAGAGAGAGCATAGAGGGATAAATCGGACGAATACAAGAGGGAAAGGAATGGTGCACGTCATGGCGAAATATCTGATAACGATTTGAACAAGACTTACATGAATGAAGTCATGGAAAATTTTTGTTTTCGAGAGTTGCCTGGGGTGAAGAAAGAGAGCGTTTTTGAAGATACACTAGCAGGTTAATGGTATTAGAAGATGGATGAGTAGTAAATAAGTTTCTTGTCCTCCACAGTTTGTAACTACTTTTTTGACAATAAATTTATTATATAAAAATTTATTATTTATGTAAATATAAAATTTGAGACAAGTAATACTTTTCCAATTTATAATACTTCATCATTTTACACTAAATTGTGCGACGAATATGACGTTGGAGATGAGATTCACAGAGAAAATTATTATTATTACGTCTGAACCAAAACTCTTCGTGATATAACGGTTGATTAAAATTAAATAGGTGGTGTTCAACCGCATACTATGTAAAAAATTGGACTGGTATCATAGCTAAATACATTCACCACAAGTGAAAATAAGTTAATTGAATTTACATTATCCCACGAGACAGATCTATTTTAAATTTTTCATCAGATTGTAGATAAAAATAGTTAAATTATAAATGATTAAATGTTTTTTTAACCACAAGATAAGTTTTATACTACTATTTAATTGAAATTATCTCATATCTTAAAAGTTTGACATGTAATTTATTATTCTCATCATAGTCTTACACAGTTTTGACAATTATCTAAAATTATCTTATAATTTGATCAACCAAAATATAAATAGTTGAATAATTTGGAAGAAAATACCAATAATAAAACTAAATGTTATAATTCACAGTGTGCAAAATGTAACTATTAGAAGCCTCTTTCTCTCCCTCTCGAGTATTTTGGTTCAGCCAGAAAGTCGTAAAAGATTGAAATTGTATTGCAAACACACACACACATATATATATATATATATATATATATATATATATATATATATATATATATATATGAAAGGATCTCGTAATGTCCTTTCTAATAACGAAAATGTTTCTGTTAAACGCATATTTAGGCATCAAAAGCGAATATTGATTCACAAAATCACCAGAGACACGAGAGCCTGAAATCCCAGTTGTCAAAGAGACGTCAACATTATCACAATTTGGCTGGATTGAAACAGAACGCAAAAACTCCATCGGCGGCCGAGTGAAGCTACGTCCACCGAAAGACAAATATTTGCTCACTCCTCGACGTTTTGTCACTCTTGCTCATAGATTGCAAGATTATTAACGCCCAAGGCGTGTTTATTAAGATCATCTGATGTAATGTTTCTGAGAAATTTATCAGAATTTTTTCTTACAATAAATTAATTGCTGAAATTAATTAAATATACTTATTCGTGCATTATCAAACAGATAAACCACATTTTTAATCATAAAAATTTTGTCCAAGAATTCTTTCTCAAATCACTATTGATAACAAACAAAAATGTAATGCGTTAATGATGCTAGTTTGGTACTATAGGTATGAAATGTTTATAATTTAATCTGAATTTGTATAATCTTTTCAATATTCCGACAATAAAAAATTAACACTCGAGAGACGATACGTTGTAGAAAATATTAATTATAAATTAACAAATCAAGGTTTCTCCGCAGTTGATGGTTGGACACATAGACGTGAATTATGAACATCGAAATCTCTGGATCAAAATGGTGGAACAGAGCTTTTTAAATGAAACAAAAACAAGATATTCCACAAAATATTACTATAAACTTAACTAAGTAGTGTAATGAAATTTAATATGTACTTCATGATGACTTAAACGAAGTCTTAAACGTTGTAGAAAACATTCTTAAAAATAAAACATTTGTCTATTAATATTGAATCGATAGGTGTGCTATATTAATTGTTACCCTTAATCCCATCTTCTCCCAGACATAATAAAGGAGATGGTGTTCATTTATTTTGAAACCATTAACAGTGCATGAAATGTATCATTGAGGGATATAGTTCATTTACCCGGATTCAACATAGTTCAATTTTCCTAATATATTACTCTTCCGACCACTTTCAATGGCCCGAAGTGAAACGTAGGTTTCTGTCCAAACAAATTGTTCCACAGGATCAAGAGGTAACTCAAGTTTACAGTAGCAGTATCAACACTTACACTGCAGAATGCATAATAATAAAAACCTGAATGACAAAGAATCAGTCATAATGATTATGTTTGACAACTGAATATAAATAGTATAGAAAAACGACCTGGGCTATTTGCAGAAGGTTTAATTTTGACTCAAATTAATAAAATACTCGTGGCACAGTTTTGGAAAAATAAATTGCGCAATAAACATAATAATTACACTATGTTTCATCTCTAAAGTGTGACATTGACAAGTGATCTACTTCATTGCTAGCGAGTGACATTTAAATTTAAAAAATCAGGTCTTTTTCTCTGGTCTTTTGCAGGAACGATCTCTGAATTTAGCGTTTTAGTTATTCGTATCCACGGTTATTTATTTATACACATGCAATGCATATTCACAATCATTTACTCTTTAAGTTTTACATTTTACAGATGGCATTGCAATATGACGTATCTTTGTCCGGAGACTATCAGAAAAGCTATATTTGAAATTCCAAATCGCAAAAACTACCAAACAGATCGAAACGAAACTTTCGCGGTCCTTGAGCTTCGGAATTGAAAAGCAAAAGAATAGTAATGAGAAACATCCTAAAAGACTACGTGTAGGCACGTGAGAATTCATGTGTTAGTTTTATCTTAGCGATTTTACGTCCGTAAGCTAACGCCTATTCGTAGCACCAGCAGTAATTATATGTGAACTTTGACGGACGGACGGCTAGATCACCAATCTTCGCCCATAAGCTTGAAGCTTGAAGTTACCTTTTCCATCGGATATTGCAACCTGGCTGCCACGGCGTGCCGTCTGGAATAGATGGAGCTATACTAGATCACCCTCCGCAGGAGACACTGCCTCTATACCCCGGTCATTGTACACGGTCACGACCTGTTCCCCGAAGACCTAATTCGGGGATGAAGAGAGTGATGTATGAATGCGCTGAATGATGATGAGTGAGTGTGGTGGTGGGAAGGTTCATAAAAGAATACGGTACAATAGATATATTGGATATAAGGGACAAGAGGAAAGATTCGGAAAGTGAAAGGAAATATAATGTATTTCAGGAGTATGTACATAGAATAGAAATGATTCGTGATGCCTAGCATATAAATGACAACGTAGTGCAAAAGGTCTCAAAATGTAACATTGAAGACGAGGTTGTCTGATAATCAATACCAAAAGAAATGTAAAGAAAATAAAATTAAAAATAATGAAAGGCAGGGGAAGCGGAAGTGCCCGGAGGAAACCCGCCGCGAATCCGCTTTGTGCGCTATTCTAGTTTGCATCAACCGGGATTTGAGCCAGAACCTCAGAAGGTGAGTGCGCGGAGGGGTTCACCCGCTCCTTTGGTTATATCTTGTTGCTATTATTTCACAGCGCGTATCTAGTTCATCGATACAGAGTTTGCCAGAATAAATCAAATTATGAAAAGGGACCTCTCGTTCTTTTATTATTTATATCGAACACCCATTCCACAAAATCTCTTCTACGATTTGAAGTTCATGTAATCAACATTTCCTGCTTTTCTCTGAGTCACGTAATGGACAAAAGGGATGAAATAGTACATCACTATTTTCGTCATAAATTATGAAATTGGTTTGAAGTTATGCAGTTTCGTTTATTAAAACAAATCTTTACAGTCTTCTAATCATGTCTTTGAGGTAGAAATAGCTTTGAACAATTTTAAGACATAATTTTAACACTAGCACTCATTTATTTCCAGCTACAAAACTACAAGAAATTTCGAAATTCGTAACTTATAACTTTACTTTTAATTGTTTAAGTGTTACGTGAATTGATGAATTCAAAAAAATTACAATAATCAAACCTTAATGAGAGTACAGTTCCAAGGTTTCAGAGGTTCTGCGCAAAAAAAAAAAAAATGTGGCCAACTGCACGCACACACTGCTTTGACCGGAGATTAAAACCCATAACTTTTGAAACATGCCAATTAGTGCTGTGAGTCAGTCTGGACGTTCAGACAAAAGAAAAAGTCCCCATGACAACACCGGAATTTTAACCCTGGTAGTCCAGTTAGTAGACGTACCTATTATCCAACAGTAACTGCTACAGAAAATAAAGCGTGGAAAAATTACTTCATTAAGCAATATATTTTGGGAGAGAATAGACAAAACCTTTTCTCTATGGAAAGTCTAAAGACAATTTGTGTTTAGATTCTCGATAGTTCGTAATAACTTTACTTGCCTCATCACTTTTTCGCCCGAATTTTAATGATCCTCTTAAATATTTCTTGTATAGTAAATGAATGTTCGACTACGAAATTGTAAACCTAAAAGTTATTAAAAATATAAAAGATCACATAAAACGATTCTTCCAATCACTGCGACAGAAGATATTCAATCTTAGTGCTTCCCCACATTTAATACACGCTACTCTTATTGATATCTCTCACATATTTTCAAAATTTTCCAATAATTCGATCTGGAAGTCCAGTGACCAAAAACATAGATTAGATGTGCGTGAAGTATTAGTTCTTTTAGCAAATTTGATATTTTCATTACAGTGTATTAAAAACATGTAATGCAGAACTTTCATAATTTTGTGAAGATTTAATCTAGAAACGAGTTTAATTTCTTTCAGAAATCAATTGATCCTCGTGGCATGTCTTCTTATAAAATATTTGTAGGAGTGATGAGTGGTTATTCCTCGTCTATGTACTATTAAGCCGATTAATATGTGATGTTTTAGAAACAAGTTATATGTAAGACATTCCATGTCGATGTGTACTGTCATTTCATACATGTGCAAAATTGAGTTTTAATCATTAATCCCATAAACACGGGCTACATTGCAGTAGCAGAATAGTCCTAGTGGGTTATATGTAGTTTATCAGATACCAATCAAGTAATAACATTCGTGGAAGAAAACCCAGAGAATTTTATCTCATAGGACTACATCAAACCATGCTGAATAGGTGAGATAAATTAATTCCAAGAAAGTTTATGGTGTGTCAATAAAACAAATTGACTGAGGGCAATGGGAAAGGGAACAAGGAGATAGTAACGGATTCATTACGTTTTGCGTACCAAACTAGATAATTATACTCAGGAGACCAAGTTCTGTTTCAGGACCGAAGAGTTATACTTATATGGAGAGGTTCTCCGTTAAGGGTTTTTAACCGCTCAAGCGTTTTCCCACCTAATAAGCAAATAACGCTTTTGTTTCACGCGAAGGGTAAAACTATACACGTCATACTTTCCAGGCAGTATTATAGATCTTGTAGTCGACCTTAATAATATTCGAATTGTAATAGTTTATTTTCGAAGAATAAAGGATGCGATTTTATTTTCTGTGAACGACTCGTATAAAACATTCTAAGGTAAAAAGTCTTATTTTGATGCGCGAAAGAAACCTTTTCTCAATCAACAGATTGAGGTACTAATGGTTATCAGGGAGTAATTTTCTGAGAAGTCAAAGAGAGCAGAGGTCTTCCTCCATTTAAAAATATTTCTTCATTACTAAAATCACAAATTAAGCACACATAACATGTACTGGAAATGATGGCTACTTTCCAAAATCATTTCCAGCGAAATCATTAAAACCATCATTATTACACTAATTGTGGAGTACCAGATATTACTAAAAATTGTATCGTTATTTACAAGTGACTCACCAGCGAGATTCAAAGCAGAAGATGAGATCCGCTGCTGCTCCGCACAAGGAGATTTTTCGAGTTGGAGGTTCTCGGGCACGAATCTGTCCTGTACCGTCCTAAATCCTAAAGTTCCATGCAATAGAGAAAGAATACAAGGAATAAATAACTAAAATTGAGACAAAAGTTGGAGAAAATATCAGATTTTGAGATTGTATTCTCAAAGTAAATTTGGCAATTTTGTGCTTCTGAAAACTCTCAACCCCATCAATCCACACGAGAAAGCAGTTAACTTAAAAATATGTCAAACGAAACAACTTCATAGTAAATGAACGTAGTATTTTCATGCTGCAGTATTTTCATTAAATTAAGAAGAAAAAATCTGGAATGTGTCCCATTCAATTTTGCGATTATGCTTCTTAACAAAAATAGCTCATAACTAAACCTCCTGTNGAAGCGACGGAATATTTTTTGAGTGAAATACGTAAGGAACTAGAAATCATGAAAGCACCTGGCTGAGCCAGTGAAAATAATAAGGAAGCGATCAGATTGGCGAAATAAACGAGGCATAAGAAAGGAGTGGGGGCTAGTGTGCAGGTGGAAAGCCGGAAACAAGATTCACTCTCAATTGTTCGTGGTAGATTGGAAGAGACGGTTCGCTTTACGTAATTGTAAACGTGTGGGTTTTAGAAGCACGGAGAATATCAGCGTGAGGAGCGGAATTTAATCACACGTGGCATTTAATAGTCAAAAGGGAAGTTGAACCGGTTAAGCATTTCTTAATCAAAGCTGATTAGCGAAGTTGTATAGTTGCCGTAAGAACGAAGATCGAATCTCGGCGAATATCATTTTCATGATATTTTTTCTATAGTACTCGAGAATAGAGGAAGGACGGTCGAAGTAATACGAACGTAAAGAATCATAGTATCGTTTGGAAAAGCTCCAAGTGAAGCTACAACCTATTTTCGAAAGCATTAGTTCGNAAGCATTAGTTCGATTCGAACATTTCGACGCCGTTTTCGAGAGGAGAGCAGAGCAGACGAGATCACGTGGTGTGGAAGCCTGGTAGCACGCCGACGATTCAAGGTCATCAGCATCACAGCTGGAACAGCCTGTCGAGTACGAGAGGTATTTTCGTGCTGGTGAGAGCACATCACGATTTCTGAAGAATAATTCGCTGTTTTGTGAGTATTACGTCTCTGTTAGGCGAACATTGTTCCAGTGTGTTTCGAGAGCTAGGAAACGTAATTTAAATTGTTGTAATTCGATGCTAAATGAGTATCTTTGAATAAAGAGAAAATTGCATTGGAATAGTTATTTTTTCCGAATTAACTGTAACTCATTTTGAAAAATTCCGAGAAGAACGAAGATTAAAAATCAAG
>NNCF01127299.1:21937-37207 GCA_002313205.1 Laupala kohalensis
GGGGGGGGGGGGGGGGCGAAACGGAGAGGAACGCGTCCGTGCTGCTGGGACGCGACTGGGGCGGACGTGGCTCCGAAATACTGGCGTTGGCCAGCGGAGCGGAGAGAAAACGCGACGAATAAAACATTATTGCATGGAACAGTCGCACCGCTGCTGCCGCCACGGATAGGAATCGAGTTCAAAAATCAGTTATTGCGGCCGTGTCGTCCTCGGAATTTTGTAACGGGGGATACAACGTAGGATTTTCAATAGATGGAGACATGGTAAGGAAAAACAACCGATAAACAGTTGGTCATCCTACATATTTTTATCGAAGTTAGAGAAAATTTTGTGCAACATGGAATTGACTAAATGATTAAATATTTATAAAACTAACATTAATAATTTTAAAACAATAACTTTAATCACTTATTTTAATATTTTGAAAACATTTATGATCACAAATTTTTGTTGTACTACACGTGTCGTCTTCACGTGAGTGTGTTTGTGTGGAGAATCAAAAAATTAAAACGTTCTTTCCATTCTCTTCTTTCAATGGAAAAGGCAATTGGTCTTCATCTTAATTTTTTAGGATTTCGAAATTGTCATATTTTTTAGTCTCATTAAATAAAACACGAGTTTGCAAAACTAGTGCACTTTAAAGGGATGCTCGACTTTAAGAAGTAACTGGAGGGATATGGACTTAAGGAGAATTAAATATTCATTTTAAACAGGAAATTAAGTTGGGAAATGAGAAATATTAAGAAATATTTGCCATAGCAAATGAAAATATTAACGGTGAGATACAGTAAGGAGCTTATTTTAAAAAGAAGCGAGAGAACGTTTTTATTTCGCTGCGGGAAACACTCCTACTCACGATATACATGATCTTGGAGCATATATGAGTACAATTGTAGAGGAAAAAACGATGGAAGGATTTATTTACACATATACAACAAATGTGAGTTTTCATGGCTTAATATGTATAGAAAAGGGTCATTCTGGATTTGTCTGAACAAAAAGAAAGAAATTAAGATCATTAAAAACAGAATAAAAGAAAAATGTTTCAATTTTTCAGAACACGGCTTACGTTATTTATGAGAGACCCGCTGTTTTCTTTTGAAGCGACTGTACCAGCCTGCGACCCGTACACTCACTCTGACTGCAGCGCCCTGCGTCCGGAAACGTAAATAAACCAATGCGTGAAGTGGATAGCACTTTTTTTTTTTTTTGTGGGGCTTTAGGGATAGCACAATTCTTATCACGTAAAACATAGGGATAAATATTTTAATAAAGAAAAAGAGGAGGAATGCCAGCACTTAAATAGAGGAGAGGGGAGGGAGAGAAAGAGAGGGACTCTGGTCTTACGGAAGTAGGTCTGCGAGAGGTGGGTGGTCCCACTCGTGGGAGGTGGGAGTGTTGATACGTGAGTATAGTAACCGTCCGCTAAGTGTGGAAAAAAAATTCAACATAGCTGGCAAACACCGAACTCCTCAATAACTGACAAATTAGATAAATCATTTGTACGTAAACAAAATGCGTGTTCAGGTAACACCATCTCGAATCGTCGTCTTTAAATTATATTCAGTCACCCGAAGAAAGAAGTAGGATGAGTGAGGTTTATTCACTACGTATTTATTCTGTTTTCCTTTCTAGAAATGTCGGAAATAGACAGCAGTCTTGCAACTTGTTCGGATTACAAGTTTAAATATACATTAAATACATAAATAATGTGACGGTAAGAATAAATTTTGAATTGCTATAACTGGCAATCCTTGTTGAAGAGTGCTGATCTCGCACCCCGAAACGCACTGCGTGCTTTGCCAAAATTAAATTTGTTATCAGTATGAAATACAACTAATATAATGTGGGGTAATATGAAAAATATTTAGAAAACGCAAATATTTACAAAACAATAATACTTATTTTACTAGGAATTTTATAAGAATTATAATTAAAACAATTTTTAACATACGTTGTCAAGAGATCTAGTTTTAATGGTATTCCAGATTCCGCGGCGTAATATGGATTGTCTTTGAATGAGATGGATCGGAATTGAAATTAAGGAAAGACTTAAAGTTATAGTTAATCGTTAGCTAAAGATTAATTAGTTATANCTTTATTGACTTTGTAAATATAAATACAAAATTATTTTTGAGCGGGGGATAAAATTGAAACGTTCTGTTTCCTCCTAGAAAATTCGTTTGTTTTCCTTTTTATTTTAGACACTGGCGTAAAAATGTGTATGTATGGCGAGGGGGGTACTCTCACCGCTGTCAACAGTAGCAGATTTTAGGGGGGTTGGAGGGTTTTGTGATCAAAATCACTCCCCAAATCAGTAAAATAAAAATTCTATTCTACAAAAATAAATTATGTTTTGTACATAGATAATAAGTAGAGTATGTAGAGTGAATGTACATATGTATAGATATGTATTGCATGGTAAAATTATATACTTACATAAATAAATAAATAATAAACTTTAGTCAAAAAAGCAGTTGCAAACAGCGTATGACCACGTGGGGGGAAACAAACTAAGTTACTCTCCGGAGACAAGCAAGGGACCATCCCATCAATTCCGATAAAGGGCCCATGGGCAGTGGTGGATTTAATATCTACAAAAGAAATTATTTAATAAAAACCTACTGTTATCCATTTATTATTCAAAATAAATTGTAGATATTAGTGCAGACAAAACTTGAGATCAATAAAACAAAAGTATTAATGACATTCCCGCTCAAGGAAAATCCGACACTATCCGGAGGAAAACCCGGGCCGGGATGGGGCTACAGAGATAATGTACACAACCGTGCCGAGGTTGCGTACAGTTAGAAATAAACTATTAATAAAAAAAGGGAGCAAAATCAACATGCATTCCTTTATTAACATTTGTAAATTCTTTCACATTATAAAAACAATAGCACATTAGAAAGCTTTTAAACCGGATTTAAAGAGATTCAATTTATTTAAATATTTTAGATTTTTGGGAAGGGAATTATATAAAATTATTCCTGAATGATAAGGACCTCTTTGGCAAAGAGTTGTAGACACGCCAGGACGATGGATATTAGCCTTATTGCGAGTGTTGTGTTCATGAACTGGATTATTTCTTCTAAAGCAGGCATGGGATTTTAATAGTTCTGTCTTAACAAACACGACTACTTCATAAATGTAAATGCAAAGGAGAGGGATAATACTTAATTCTCTAAATAAAGGTTAACATGAATTTCGGGGGTGAGATTTACATGTAATCCGAATTATTCTCTTTTGAATTCTAAAAGTTTGAATGCTCTGAGTGGATTGGCCCCAGAAGATAATGCTGTACCGTAAATGAGAATATACATTAGCAAAATACACGAAGGCGAGAAACGTGTTGACTAACAATTTTAGTTAAAATTCGGAATGCGTAGCATATTTTGCTTAGTTTGAAATTCAAATTATCAATATGGCAATTTTATTTGATGTTTTCCTGGATATGAAGCCCTAAAAATTTTATCTTGACTGATTTTATTTACAGATTTTACTGAATCGCGAGTTGCCTTAAATAAGTATTGACCCTTCGGAGATCTGAAAAGAGAGAAAAAAATCTTGGATCCACCTCTGACTGGATTCTACCATATGTACCTCTCTGCCTTGGATTCATCACTATGCGTTATGTTGTGCTTGGGAGCGCTGCAAAGTTGTGTGTGGAGTAGTATAGGCGTGTTTGTACGCAGTATGCTCCTCACACAAAGGTTGGGTCTGGGATTCCCCTCGGAGAAAGAGGGAGAACATAAAATACGCGAGCCAACAACGGATGGAGTATTTTGCCGTCGTCTTCCTTTTTCAATTCGCGAGCTCAGATACGCGAGTGGAATGCGGGCGGTGCGGCGGCGCGAATAGATCTTGCATAAAATAACATCGCAACGCGCTGAATCCCGCAAGGTTTCACAGTTTAAGGAATCTCCAACAGAAATACGACTGGAAGTCAAAAGATTTCTTTTCAACGGTGCGGAGCCACACCTGTCTCTTATACACATCTAGATGTGTATAAGAGACAGATATAATGTGNTTGACATTGCGATAACTTTCGGTCAGATGAAAATGGCGACGATCCTGGAAACGAACCCGGGACTCCTGCATTGATCGCAGGTGTGTTAACCCCTACACTACCCGTTTGCCTAACTTTGGCATTGTTTCTCTGACTGGTAAAACAGTTAGAATTGAAGAAAAGGGATGGAAGAAAAAAATAACAGACATATTAGTAGAAGCGTGGCAGATCCGATGGGAGAAGAGTGACTTATGAATTTATACATGGACACATGGGTGTGACATGGACACATAAAAATAGGAAATGGTTTCAGCAAGGATATTTATTTATTTATTAGACCAGTTTAATTTACATAATGTTACAAGTAATCATTACGTAAATCCCACAGAGGTAATCGGGGTTACCTGTTTCTGAGTTTGGTACAAAAAGAACTTAAAACTAAGAGAAAAGTAAAATATAATTATAATTTAATATAGTCTTATAAACTTAATTACAAGTGTACATCCAATAGAGTTTTTAATTTAGAAACATAGTTAAATTTCTATTAAAACTGATATTTTTAAGTAGAACATTTTTTTCCCTAATTTCCTCATTTAGTTGCTTCAAAAGAATATTTTCCGTAATAATTGTTTTCATGTCAGGTTCTTCTTCACTCAAAGTAGTCAAATCATGTCTAGTTGAGGATAATGATTGATCAAACTCTTGTTTCAATTTATTAACTGCTCTTTTGTATTCATTCAACTTTATCTCTGATACCATAGCTCGAACGTCGTCATTTAGAGTTACATTATCCAGGTTTGAGGTTAAGTTTTTGTGGGTATTACAACGAGTATGTTGCTTAGAAATTTAACATTTTTCAATTTATTGAAGTCACTGAGGCGGTAAACTTCTTCACATATTATGCAAACTACAAAATTTACTTTTTGTTTCTGATGACACTTGTCATTTTTACACTCGACTTTATCAGGTGGTTCCACGTCGTCCGCCATCTTGAAATCTTCGTATAGTTTTCAACACTAATTCTTCTCCCGATAATAATCTAAAACGGTTAGAGTTTAATCAACTCCTGATCTACTCCGTACTCTAACGTTATCCTCCAACTCCATAATCGATCTTTTAATTTGATTGCAGCTGCATTTGCTTTTGCGTTCATTCACCTTTGATCAGCCGATGCCCCCTTTCCGTTACAAGTGAATCGAATAAAAGGTATGTTACCACGATCCAAAATAAATGCACAAAGTTCTTAAGATCACAGGTGCCATAAATACACGCTTGCTAAGCACCAACAAAAGGTTATAAACACTTTCACATTCTTTTGAGCTTCTATCATTCACCTTCTAAAGCACATACACAACACTGGCGTCACCAAAAATACAGGTGTTGAGTCGTAGAAATAGTTTCTCGAACTAGAGAAACAATAAATTAGAAATTATGTTCTCACTAAGACCAGAACACTGCCATCCCGTCCCAAACGAAAACGTATATTACGGCAACATCACCACCCACTTCGTTGAGTCTATCCATTAATCCATCGGAAATTTCGAAACATGCCAATAACCAATACACAAAACTACATTCTAGTTGTCGGTATAGCATACTATTTGGAACCTATCACTGAAGTAGTTCATCATTAGTAGCAATCAACTCAACGGAGCTGCTTCCGAACACGTCCGTCCTCCACGGCGTCCATCAAGTGTCCAACAACATTTTCACAATCAATACGCAATGACAGAAATACTAACAGGCCATGTCCGTTTTAATAATTACTTAAAAGGGATCAAACGGAGAGTTGATGGGACATGTGGTTGTTTGCAAGGATATGAAACAGTGGGAAGGAGATGTAATCCGGGAATGTAAGTTATATGGAACTGAACGAGGGCAGTATTTCGCAGACATGAAATCTAAAGAACAGATAACGGAGACAACTCACCGCATGATTGCGAATAACGAAAATTAAGAAGTTTTTGATAATTATATCACACAACTAATTCTAAAGGATTGATAAACTAGACACGTTATCTTTTATATAAAATGAAATGTAATGAGATATATGTCACGTAATGTCTCACGACGAAGACATGACTTAAAATAAATAAATTGAAAAAAATAAAAATAAATTGTTCCTCTGACACCCGCAAGATGTCATGTGAGTCAGAAAGCGGTCCCACGATTGGTCACGTGAGTAGGAGGCGGTCGTATATTGCTTTTATTAAAATTTTGTCACAATAAAACTAGAACCTCTCATGTTTTTATTGTTTCTATTCATAATACCAATTATTTCATATGTGGTTTTTAAAAAGCCGTATCTAATGGTTCTCGATTCTTCTATTTCTACTTCTACCTGTTCTGGAAAATCTCATTCGGTGGTTCCTGGTATTATGCCAAAAAACTCACACGGCGAGACCACGATCAAGTGGACTCTTACCTTGTTGTTTTGGACACGTTTTCGAAACGTTGCGCTTTGATGCGTGTTCCTTCTACAACTGTGCTTTGGAGTGCACTACCTCACATCACTCAAATTATTCCATCAACTAATTTTAACAACTATCAACCAAGTCATGTGATAAGACTGGAAGCATCTCGCGCCGTGACGCAATTTTAGAACGCTCGATACAATCAAACTATAATAAAAACGTTTTAACTTATCAATCTTTACTGAAATGTGTGCATGTTCATAATTTTATTTATATCGGTAAACTAAACTACGTTAAATGGGAAAGCATCCCGACTGTGCTCTATAAGAAAGCGGATTCCCTTTGGATTGCCAATACTGGGGAATGGGAGATACATGGGAGACAGACACAATTGGAACCTGGTTCAAACGAATCCCCAGAGTGAGTGGAAGAGACATCAACCAGCAAGCGTGCGGAGAATATGGGGAAAAACCCCAGCGAGCCGATTAAATAAAATAAACGGAAAAAACATGCCCCATAAAATGTAATATTTCATATAGTCGAGAATTTTTAAAAAAATTGTAAATTATATTTAAAAGAATTATGTACAGGTAGATAGTTTAACACTAGAAAGTAATTTGATACATTAAAACTCTCTTCATATTTTTTCATTTTTGAACTGTATATGTGAATTATTTCGCAACGATAGTTTATTTGTACAGGTTCAGCTAGTGTAGGTAAATACAGGTAAACACAGCAGTGCGTAACAAAGAATTTTTGAAATCCATTTATTTTCTTCAACAATACAATTCAATCACCAGCTAAGCTCTCGCTCAAGGTTACCCGAATGAGAAAACAGACCATTGATCAGTGTGCTTAATCACAAAAATCACCATTTGTTTCTTGCTTCCAATTATTTTGGTTCACTCGGAAGCAGCGCTGTAAATAAACTGCTACCTGTAATTCATTTTCTCGTCTTCTTTTTAGTTTCTATACACTGGATTATTTTTACCTCGAATCAACTTAAAGAACAACATGAACGACAAAATAATTTTTTATGAGTTAAAACATATTACGTCAAGATTTTTCTTTATGTAGACACAATATTTTTAGGAAATACAAATACATTATGAGAAATACAAAATAATTCTGGAAGGGCAATTAAAATTATTCATAATTTAATAAGAAGAAAGAAGTGGTATTTTTTTCTTTAACGAATTTATCAAAACCTCATGAACTTACATTTACGTAATTGAATTGTGACTGTATTGCATCAGAACCCGAAAAGGAATGTTTGGTGGTTAATTATTATTTCTCTTCCACCGTTAAATAAATTTGCTTAGTTTTTTAATCGCTATAACGTTTAAGGAAACTATTTAACTCCCCATCATAACATTTATATGTCATAAATTCTAAGCACAAGTTGTGTTTTGTAAATGACCGTGCACTGATTCCACGAGTAATCACTGTATGCAATTGATTGTACGACAACATGATAATCGACCACACAATGAGACAAAGGTCCATGCAAACTGACGCATGTTTCTAAACATTATTATAAACGATCTTTTTTTTAACTTTTATAGTTGTTCCAAAAAATAATTTATTGCCAATAGCTGTGAAAAAATCATATGTGAGTGATAAGACAAAAATAAAAGTTTTCTCTCCAGTAAACATCAAGTCCAGTCGAAGCACGCAAAGGAAAATCGGGGAAAAATTCGGGCTAAGATGAGAGTACACAAAGAACGCACGACTTGTAGCAATATTTACAGATAAGAATCATTCGTATTTGTATCAATGAGTACAAAAAAGAACTTCGACAATTGTGTGGTAGAGTAAACTGTGAATTATAAAAAAATAGTTTATTGTAAATTAAATCTCTCATAGCTTGTTAATGAACAATGTTTATCAAACGGATCAGTAAAATGCACGTAATCACATTATTTCCCTTCTCGTTAGCTCTGTTTATGTCAATCGTTTGGAATTCATTACTATTATCCTCATTTTCTGTTGCAAGAGGTGACGTCATATTATACGGGATAATCGAGAATAAAGTCCAAAATAATTAAATTCTTTTTTATGCTATGAATAAGCCAGTCACACGCATGTTTGTTTGTATTCTCGTTTCTGTCAACTACGGACCACGATAACAAGAGCTACCGAGACACAGCTCTACATGGGTTTATTCACCAGACTCAAGTGAATAGACAAAGGGAGATCAACGATTATATATATTCCAGATCGCCGTAGCCAAGATTACGACAACAGTTATCAGCCGCAGAAACTAATTTACTCTCCGGAAACAAGCAAGGGACCATCCCATTAATTCCGAAAGGCGGTGGCAGATTTAATATTTCTAATAGAATTTATTTACCAAGAACGTGCTGTTATCAATTCACTATCCCAAAATAAATCATAGCTCTTAAAATACGCCAAGTCCGAAAGTATGCCTACAGTACAATAATAATTTTATGCTACACCAAAACATTTCTGGAACCCAAAAGACGTGAAAATATAAAATCCATAAGCTGCAATGTAATTATCCGTTAAATTGTTCTATGGCGTGTACACTTTCACTTATTAACTCAATCACTTTTTTAACTTGAGTGTACAGAAGATACAGCGCTGTCACGATAACTTTATCATTTTTCCTACATTTTAATTCTAATAAATTATCAAGTTGTAAAATTTTCAAAATAAAACATTTGGAGTCCAAAAAAGGACTTAAGTACTGGTAGTTTATGTGGAGGACAAGAAACAATTTAACTCTCCTAAAGCAGACGAGGGACCATCCCAGCAATTCTTAACAAAGTGCCCACAGAAAAATCGGAGAGGTGTCCGGGTCGCGATTGAAGCTAAAGAGATTCCGCACAAAATTGTGACAAGGTTCTGTAGATCTCTGGCAAATTCTGAACTTTACAATCTTATCAAAAATTTAAATCTTGTACATATTGACCCATTTTTTAATTAAGTTCAATGAATCTTAAATTCAGTCTCGACAGCCTTAAAAATTATAAAAAATGTTTTACCACGATGAAACATAAACTTTTCTGTAAATCAAAAAGTTCTGTCTTAAATTTTTCTGTAAATCAAAACTTTCTATAAAACTTTTTTTATATAAAAGATTTAAAAAATTAATCTTGTTTTAGCTCGCTTTTGCAATGGATTTTGTTCAGTGTCTGGATATAAACTGAATCAGCGAATCCACTATCTACTGCTTCATTAGTTTGGAATAATCCAGATGGCACCGAACTTGATTTTGCACTTCGGAGCCGAAATATGACCGAAGGAAACGAACAGATGATTCGGTCATGCGGTGAAAATGAAAGCCAAAACAGTTAATAGAAGGAAGATCCAAACTACAGGGGAAAGAGTAACTGCAAAGGATAGCAAGGAACAGAGGAAACTATCTTTTAAAGAAAACTACATTTACGAAAAGAAAAACCCGAAGCGTAAATCAGTTTCTGGGAAGCAAAACAATTAACTATTGGACACCTTATGCTAACTGTCTTCATTACACTATACTTTCACAACTAAGTAAATAAGTATTTTTACAACATATGTACTAACCTAGAATTTATTTTCACGAACTATCGAGAAATATGGCTCTTGAATTCACTCAATCAACTTCACAAAATACGGAAGAGTTAACTGACACCAAGTAATGCCAACTTAAATGAATAAAATAATATTAAACAGTCAAAGCGAACAGGTGTAGGATAGGCTACAAGGTATGGGATAGACAACAAAAATCTCCCCAATCCCACTTCGTGAGCAGAGTTCTGTTCCGTAAGGAGGAGTTATTCACAACTTTCCTGGGTTCACCATCTCTTTCATGTCTTCATGAAGGAACTAAGCAAAAAATTATTATAAGGTGCATTACCCTACAGAAAACATTTTCTTGTGTGGTTTATGTCACAGTCTACGTACATATAGCACGAGCTCATAGAAAAACACTAGCGTGAACACGAGTCGCTCGTATCACCCCATTTCCAGTGACGTGCCATAAATGATGGACCACAGTCACGGACGCCGGTATTGCAAAAATCTGTGCGATAAAATTGTTAGATTTTTATTTGTTTTGCTGTATTTTTCGTGAACTTTCATATTTATGTCATAATTTAAGTTACTATCCATCATATTTCGTTAATATTTTAAGCTCATAAGCGTAATGTAGTATAAAAACTTTCTAAATGGGAAAACGTCCACTCGAGTATTAATGCCTTGTGAAATGGCGGTTAGGTGCTATAAGCCTTCATGGGCGCTATTAGCCTAAGCACGAGCGTTTTTATTCCAAGGCAAATATTATCATAATCGAAGAGTAAATAAATAAAATAATCTATTCTTTTATGTATAATGTGAAACAAAAACAAGATAAATTGCCAGAACTAATTTTATTTTAAAAAATGTTTACGTAAGTATAACCATCATCAATGGTAGGTTTAGGGCGCCAATACCCACTGTTTAATAAAGCCCATTGTAGATTTAGACAAAATGTTGTCTTTTCTCTGTAAAAACAAATAATATATTGTAATTATTATAAATTAAAATGCAGAAGTTAAAAACAAGTCGTCAAAAATGATTACAACACACGTTACAAGTTAATTTACGTGTTAAGAAGATTGTTTTTTTATGTAAAATTCCTATTGTATTCTAATAAAAAAGAAATTTCTATGCGACTCAAGATTTACAATGTTTTACTATGTGTATAATCCTTATGAATATAGCATTGCGTCCATTGCATATCTCCTTATTTGTCGAACGGGCAGTAATAAGCACAGCATTTGTATTTACGCCCAAGATGAGGTTTTTAAAAAGGTGGTATGACGCAGAACGTCCAAAACATAGCGCGTGCTACATATATGTTCAAAAAGCTCAAACAGGTCAAGATTATGAATAATGTTCAAATGAATTATAATAAAAATGAAACGTTATTATGCTGATGCATTTTAAATACAAGGTATCCATTCATTCAATATAACACAGGATATCTACTTTCAATTATTGTAAAAATCCAAATATGGAATGGAATGATCATTAACCATGTGTACAATTAAATCACTTTTCTCAATGAAGAAATTTTGATTGTCTTTTTATCTTCTCAGTAAACAACTCCTTCACCGTACTATATGTCTTAATTATAGACAATCATTACAACTACAGAATTATTGGTTCACAATTCTTCCTTTATTACATTTGGTTACAGGTTGCCATCGTTTCGAGGTGTGTTGACCTCTCCATCAGGGCTTGGATTGTATGAAGATAAACAGTTACATATCATTTTAAAATTACATTAAAACCAGTTACATTTCTGTTACATATCACATTAAAATTTAAAATATTCTAGTATAAAATTTAAAATATTCTAGTATAAAATTTAAAATATTCTAAATATGACAGTCTTCAATGAACTACTCGACAGAGAAGGTTAACCTGTCAACCTTCCAGAATATTTTAAATTTTAAATTTCAATGTGATATGTAACTGGTTTTAATATGATTTATATTATTTTAAAATGATATGTAACCGTTTATCTTCGTACAATCGTAGCTCTGATGAAGAGGTCAACACACCTCTAACGTTGGCAACCTGCAACCAAATGTAATAAAGGAAGAATTGTGAACCAATAATTCTGTAGCTGTAATGATTGTCTATAATTAAGACATATGGTACAGTGAAGGAGTTGTTTACTGAATCCATTTTTCTCTTCGTAATTGTTTTCTAACTACTTCGAAATAAAAGTCCTCTCAACTTCTCCATTGACCAGAGACCCAACGATTTCACAATCAACCCAAAACATTTATTCAGTGAATCGAAATAAAACGAAAGCAGCGGTGCGAGATGTTTAAGTCGTCCATAGAGCATTCTGCGAGTGCATTTCTGCGCCTAGTAAAAGACCCCCCCACTGGCTTCTGCCCGCCGCGCCGTCGATCGTCGCTCGTCGACGCTTTGTATTCTGACGAACAATAAAGATCTCTGGCGTCGCCGACGAATACGGACCGAAGAATGTAGCATCTTCTAAGACCTCCAAGCAAAGAGCTTCTGCAGAAAAGTCTTTTTCTGTACGGAGAGAGAGAGAAGGAGGCGAAGACAAGGGGTTTGCACAGCAACGTCGCTCACGAGTTGACGACGATTTTGAAAATGGAATTCTTTTGTGTCGATTGGATTAAAAGAGAAGAGAAGCGAGGAGAAGGAGGAAGAAGACGAAGAGGGATTCGTTGAAAATAGAAGAGGCCAAGGCAGGCGCTTTGAGCGTAGGAAGACCGCTCTTTTGTGCATATTGAAGGGACGCATCGAACGCGCACATCTACCAGCGATGATGAGGAAACATCTAGAACGATAAAACAAGAGGCAGGTGTGTATCGGAGACAAAAATTCTTCTCAAACGTATGTCGGAAGAGACGTGAAATTTTCACAAACTATCCTTAACCCACCGGTCCTATTTTTAACTTTTTGTCATGATAAATTTATGGAGTATAATTCACGATACTGCGGCAGACGTTGGCTCGTGTAGACAACCAATTGAACATTCGGGCGCACGAATGCAACCCCCTGTACATACTCTCTCTACCATGCACAGGAGACAAAAGTTTCAAACAAGATTGATTATGATTGTGACATTAAGATGGGGTCATTAAGAAGACGATTAATAAAACTAAAAACAATAAGATAAACTTGCACTTCTTATTTGATCAGTTCCAAGACGCCCAAGCATTACCCCGAAAGGTACGTACTTAAACGAATAAGCAGGAAAAGAAAAATCCATGAGCTCGACAACGCAAAAATTATCAGCGAAACGCGAAGAAGTTAAATCTCTATTCAAATAATGTACATAATACATTTTCATGGAGATGTTAATGGAGATTTATGACATTATTTATGAGAAAATTTCAAATATCCCGCGAGCAAGCCGGAAGTACTCAGTTGCAGTTAGTAACCAGAAACTCAGAAAGAGGAATCTGTATGAAGATATTTTTACATGAGTAATCCAATATGTTGATAATAACTGATCTCCAATACTAACTGGTAAGAGAATGACTCAAAAAGGTGTATTTGATAGAATATGTGTACTTATTTAAGATTTTTCAATTATTGAAATCAAAAGTTAATATGACGAAATGAATTTAGATTTCTTTCGCATTTGTTGATATTAAGGCAATGCCGACTATCGTAGGGCAAATAACCCGCTTTTACTTATTTTTAAAAACCAGACGTCTTATTCGCCTCACTTCGAAGTCTGGAAATTATTTTTATTCCTCCGCGTATGAATAGTTAAATCAATAAACTATTCCCTTAACTAAACAATCTTTGTGTAAGACGTTGCCCGCATCCAAAATCAATTTCAGTTCATTTTAACATATTTCACGAAAATTTAAATTATTTAAGGGAATGGTCTCAAAACATTGAGTACATGTTGCCTATTTAAAGAAAAGAACCTACGGAAAAGCAGAATAGTAATTCAAGAGATTTTTTTTTCAATCAAACTTTACTATACTTCCCACAAATTACCTCAGTTTTTCCTACTAACCACGAGTAAACGTTTTACGAGCACAAAACACTCGTAAGTGTTTTATCTTTAGACGAAAGAAACTTTTAAAGTATTAATCAATATTTGCCTTAGGTCAATTAACATTATTACTGTGTTTTGCAGACATTTATCTTCTTTATTTTATCATTAGAATTTACATATATTTTTACAGAATGTAAACGCAGGTTAACAATTCTTACAATGTGTATGATAATAGAAAATATGCCTATGAATAGAATTGACTTATAAGCTCCATAAATTACGAATTGCTTAATCTCATGTAGTTTTATTTCCTCCTATCATCGTAACTTTGCAAATTTTAAAATCCTTTTTCGATTAATATTCTTCTATTGGCAGCGCAGACATTCCCAAAGAGAAGATAAAAAATAAATTACATTTATCCAGACAAAAATTACCACCCACATAATTCGCTGACTCAAGCGAAACTGTCTCATAAACATAGCAAGTCGATACCTTAGAGTAATCGAAGTAAGAATCAAGGGAGGTACAGGAGGACGAAAAGTGGCAGAAGGATGAGGCATAAGGACAAGGAGCGCCTGATAATACCTTTTACCCTCCTTTATAATACCTCACCCTGGCTACAATCCGCTCTCGGAAGCTGTGAGCTCCTTCTATCTTCTTATTTCCGTTCCATTAAGTTTGAATCGCTTGCGGTTCTGGTGGGTGGGTATTATTACAACGGCATAAATCATTAGAACAGAGCAAATAAATGATATTGGAATGTATGTTGGGTGCTCCCGCCTGCCCTCTTTCCACTTGGTTCATGACGGAGGGTATTCATCTCCAAGGAGGCTGGAATTGCTTTTCATCCGCGCCTCGCCCATCCTCTGGAGGTGGAGGTGGTAGAACAATTATTACCGCTCTGAACGTTAAGCTGCAGAATGAGGGGACCCGCAAACTATGGGAGAAGAGAAAGAAAGAATACGTCGAAGGAATCGACTTAACCATACTTATTTGTTTTGATCGTTTTGTCATAGAAACTGCATATCACAAAATCGAGGAAGTAACGACATTCATACGATTGTTACTATTAATACTCTTGAATTTTGAGATATTTTAATTGTTGTGGTTAGATACCGATATTTTCAAATAATTTAATATTAACTGAAAGTGAAACCTTCACACAAGAGAGGAAACAAACTTAATATTGGAAATTACCGACCAATATCTCTACTACCCACTTTCTCAAAAATCCTAGAAAAATTATTCTATAAGCGTCTTCTAGATTTTTTATCAAAATATAACATTCTCTCTGACGATCAACACGGTTTTAGGAAATCCTTTTCCACTACAAGCGCCATATTTTCCTTCTTAAACGA
>NNCF01127299.1:39065-51536 GCA_002313205.1 Laupala kohalensis
CATTATAGTAAGGACATTTTCGTACTTTGATGTTTCTATTTAATAAAGTCTCTGATAAAAAGTTCTAAATGGTTGCATTATCACTTCCTACATTGTGTTCGCAGATACTCTGTAATGTACATATTTTATAATGTTCACCTATTATGAATAAACGAGTGACCAATGTTCACTGCAGAATCATCATATTTGATAATACGCTAATGTCCCAGAAAAATAAAAGCTCCTTTTCTCCGTATAAAAGATGCATCGTCTATTCCCTAATATTTCTTATTTCACATTTTCCTTTCCTATATAAAAACACACAAAAACTACATCAAGAAATGAAGCTACTTGACTCAATTACTTGAATAGGGTGTCTGACCTTGTTGGTACAAACAACATTCGTAAGGAATTGTACGTGAGTTACTTGATGCTCCATAGTTCATTATCAATCATATACTATTCATAACTGTTCTGATGTCCTGTTGACATTGTTAATGCTAAATTTGAAACAGAGTGAAACATGCTTACAACTACCAGATGAAGAAAAGTATATCTGCCATATTATCCAGGTAAATAAAAGTCTCGCTTAATAAAAGTAAATTTATATATTATCTCTCAGAATGTTAGTTCATTCAATGTCCTATATAGTAGGTTTAGCTAGTATAATCTTATTTTCGTGATTTTGCTACGAAACCCCTAGTGTCCTGCCGAGTTTCGAGGCTTACGAATCTTCGCTCACTAATCAAAACAATTCAGACTGCAGTCCAAAAAATTTGTTAAACGACATAATTTATTATAACAAATATACCATAGATTTCTTGTTTGATGTTGCATCTAGTGGTGAAACATTGAAACATTTAAATATTATCCAAATTTAAGGTGTTCTGTTGAAACCATTGTATGTGCTAAATAACTAAAATATGTAAAGCTATTAAAACTATTGTAAGTGCCAAATAATTAAAATAAGTACGTATCATAAGTGATTTTCAAAAAACACTTCATGTGCCACGCGTAGTATCCCAAAAAGTGTATGTGTCGGGTGCAATAACCATCATTTTACCTGGCGTCATGACACATTATTGAAAAAATAGTCAAAATGATATTATAATATCGATATCCCCGTCTAGTTTTGCATAATACACGATAGCCTCGCGATGATGTATACTTCCACGCTATCTTTTCACTACCACAGCAATTAAATTATCAATTGATTGACACTTAGACCGATTACTACAGCACTGGCGTGCTCAAGAAAAATATTTTTCGTGATATTTTTTTTGTTAGCTCTAAGAAGGTTTTCATTTACATGCCTCAGTTTTACTACGNTGTCATGACACATTATAGAAAAAATAGTCAAAATGATATTATAATATCGATATCCCCGTCTAGTTTTGCATAAAACACGATAGCCTCGCGATGATGTATACTTCCACGCTATCCTTTCACTACCACAGCAATTAAATTATCAATTGATTGACACTTAGACCGATTACTACAGCACTGGCGTGCTCAAGAAAAATATTTTTTGTGATATTTTTTTTGTTAGCTCTAAGAAGGTTTTCATTTACATGCCTCAGTTTTACTACGCTGCCTTCTCCATTTTGGTTCAAACACGAAGTGAATTAATCCACCGCGGGCATTCACCCAAACGTATGAAAGAATGTCTTGTAATCGATCTTTTCTTGTGGATCGATACATGATAAATTCGATGTAATATGAACAACTTTTCATTTTGTGTCGGAGTTCAATTCCACTTCGTGTTCATATGTATTCAAAGTTTGCCAATAATCTCATAGTTCATCCTTTCCTCTCAATTTACCGACAAACACTCTCGAAGAGAATATCACAGCTAAACTTCGTAAATTGCTGGATTGATTAAAGACTATAGTGTTTTGAGAAATTTTACATTCGCGGATTTCAAACAAATTGATTTGTTAAGGGCAGCAATAACACTAAAAAATTATCAGTAGAACCAGATTCGCAAGAAAAGGGAACTCGGGAGTTGTGGCAAAATTTCCCATTACTTACATTCTCTTTTTCTCAATTTAACGTGAAAGACAACTCCTCGATTCTTTAAAAACATTTCATTTGAGCCATAATTGGAAGTTGTGGCGTCAGTGCATTGAAAACCAGTGAGGGAAGGAAAGTAAGCGAACTCCTTTGCAGCGAGTTAGTCGAAATGCGAGAGACTTTTAGCTTAAGTTTAAGTCAAGAAATTTTCCAGTTTCCTTTACTCTACTACTTTGACGACAGAGGTTAAATTTAGAAAACTTGGAATTGAACACATTTGTCGAGATAAAGAAACCAAAAGCCGTAATCTACAAAATTGCGGGGAAAACTTATTAAATTGTTTGCATTTGAACACACGAATTGGTAACTCCATCACCAAAATAATTCTCTGCCGAAACATATTTTCAATATTATCAATTCTCAAATGTTCTTAAAACCGTACATAAAACTTATAAAGACATCTTACAATAGATGAGTGAGATTACAAGGATAAAATCAAAGATTATCAATAGATTTTCTTCACCCAGTGTTTCAACAAAGATGGGAATCTACCGAAATCTCTAAAATCGCTGAGAACCACACCGTCAGGTAAAACACTAATTACGTTATGTTGAATCAAAATGAGAGGCGGGACCAATATGAATGCCAATGGTAGACTGGATCAAGAGGTGAACAGGGTGGCGCAGTTGCTAGCGCATCAGCGCGCTAAGCTGAAGGTCTAGAGTTCGACTCTCGGCTCCGTGTCCCGTTTTCATTCAACGTAACTTATTTAAGGATAGGAATTCTTGAGTTGTCATTAGTTCAGTATCCATGAGATAATCAACATCTTAACTTTTATCACGGAGTCAGGGCTCTCTGCTACCTTTACAAGATATTATTCACCACAAAACATTAATATCAAACCACTGCACAAAACATCCCACAAATCATTATGCTGTAATTGTATGACAACACCGACCTGATGAAGACTGAATAAAAATCGAAACGTTGAAAATCTGATGGATGATGAGTTAATGGCAAAAATTAAATTATAGCAAGATACTTCAAGATTGAATAGGTTTGTATCATCCATCTTGCAATGAAAATAGAAGACACCTTGCAATGATTTAATTCATCATAAAGTTGAAAACATCACTTCCCAGTTTAATGACCAAAACTCAAGAACTCCAATTTTTGTTAAAAAAATCTCAATAACTCAAAGCCTAAAATTGTTTTTGTTCTAGGTTCAAGTTAACAATGAACAGCACTTATCAGCATTAGCCCCAGTGACATACTACTCACGTAAGAATAGCACGTGGGGACCTACTTAGACAACGCCGTAGTCTGCGTAACGTAAATCGATATACGTATCCTATCTTCAGGCAACTCGTGACGTCTCTAATTACTACTGCAGAACAAAATTCGTTTTATTTTTTTCAGCAAAAATTAAATTCGGTATATTTAGCGTTAGTTCTTCTGAGATAAACAGATTTTTTTAAAGATATATCTAGGAATGTATTAGGTACATATATTTCTCCTATAGGTATGGAATAAATGAAACTGTCAGGCAGAATTTTATGATGTTATTCGAGATGTGTAGTATGTACTAACATTAGTTCATTGTTTCAATATATAACTTTTTATCTTATTATCTTATTTTTATCTTATTTAGCTAACTTTTTATCTTATTTAGGAATTTTTGCTGAATTTTTTGAATCCGCCTCTGCCTTAGGGCCCTTGATCGGAATTGATGGGATGGTCCCTTGCTTGCTTCCGGAGAGTAAATTAGTTTTTTTTTCCCTCCACGTGGTCATACGCAGTTTGTACTGTTTTTTGACAATAAATTTATTATTTATTTATAAATTCGATACTCGATACAAGTAAACGGTATTCCATTATTTTTCAAAAAAAGTCTAGATTAAGTTATATATCCGTGTAATAAACAAGATAAAACACTGACTTCACTATATGTCAACAGTGATGTAAAGAGAGAACTCAAATTTTTTAAGCAAATTTTTGTCATGAAGAGTAATTGAAAATTCGAAGAAATGGTTTTTAATTTTTGGAATACGTTTAAAATTTTTATCAGAAGGAAAGTAGTGTTGTGGTTCCTTAAAAATTGGAATAATAGAAAATTGGAACGTCAATTTTATCCCTCCTGTAACAAATTTCAAAACGTGAAACCAAGAGTATGGAGTTTTCTTCAGTAGTGATTTTAGTCATATTTTGGGGTAGTTCTTCACGCAATCATTTATTTCAGTTTTGAAAGTCCAACAAATGTTTCTTTATTTCACTGTGCAAAAATTGATAAATGATCAGCTGATTTTTTAGGATAATCAAAACAATGAGGAGCAACACTTATGTGAAGAAGAATATAACAGTTTTCATATGCAAATCAATACCAACAAGAAGACAATGCAACGACTTTTATTAGTTCATATTCACTGTTCTACATGTTTCAAAAAGTGAAAACATTGAAACAAAAGAGTAAAATAATTACTCCCTTGATAAAATGTTTCGTACATTTTGTCATCGTACGTCAAAAACGAACAAAATCAAGTGAAATACTTCGGGAAAGTAAGTGAGAAAGATTTTATCCTTATTTGAGACACAAATTATGTCTAAACTACGCAACTATACGAATCTGCATTTGTTTTGTCATAGTAGAATACGATGTGATTGAAATATTATTCACGGCAGAAATGACTTCTTCGAAGTAAAGTCCCGTCGGTCAATTTGTCTCGTAACGCTGATACATGGTTTTTTGTCGTGTACTTGTCAAGTTACGACTCCTGTTCACAAGGATTGCTCTTGAGGGTCTTTGCGAATCACCGCATCCACGATTCTCCTGCAATAAGTTCTGCCACGACGGCGATGACTTCAAACGCATCTGTTGGCACAGCGCCACCGCTCGGGGATGAGGAAGTCGTGCGAGCGATCTTTCCATCGCCCTGCATCTCGCATAGTCCGGAAAAAAACGAATGGGATTCTGCGTAGCGTAGGGTTCAAACGATAGTATCGATACTTCAGGCTTAGATACTTGATACCAAGTACTCGACACTCAGATTCAAGGTATCGATACCTCTGGTTTCCAAAATCGATACTTTGCATCTCATTTATATATAGGAAAAATTATAAATACTTGAACAGAAAATTCCTGTGTACAATTTAAATAAGAGGCAAAGGTGGTGGTACTCACCCACAAGTAAATGAATGTCCCGACACATACTTTACATATATCGATACTACTGATTCGATACCAAGTAAATTTGGTATGTATACTTTTTCTATAATATTCATCAATTAGGCTAGGGTTATTCCGCCACAAAGTACCAAGTAATTTTCTTATACTTTTGATCCAATTGGTTCTACTAACGATTCTACTATCAATAAACACACACTTTTCATTTCAAGAGAAGACTTTTTCGTCGAATTTCCTAAAATGATTTCAGTCAGATGTCAGTCTGAAAAGCTGACGAAAGAACTTTCGCTCAAAAAAAGTGGAAAAAACAACAATAAATAACAACATGAATTGAAATAATTTCACACACACCAGAGCAAATATGCCGAAAGAACATATTTCTTCAGCTTCTAGTTTCCTTCAGATAACAGATATCTCTGTAAACGCACTTCGTCATGCAAACAAAATTTAAGATCTTAGAAATGCTCTCTTGTATTATAGAATAATCATACTTTGCGCATTGAACGTATAATTTAGTCATGTTGAATAAAAACACAAAAAAATAATATAACGTGATAAGTGCTTACTGTCTTCATTTATGAATCTAAATGTTCGTTTTAATTTTAAATTCCTTATTTTTTATTTCTCAACGTTTGGAAACAATGAAGGATATGTAAACTTCCAAGTTTAAGGAATACAAATGAGTGAAAAAGATTACAGAGAAGTTGTGTTGAAAGCAAATGAAGTAAACTTATATTCAAATGTCCTGAATTCCTTAGTAACGAAAGTGAGATAAGTCAAGTAGGACATTCTGCTTTGTGAATAAGAATAATGACATGATATATATTAACTAAACCTTGAGTGAAAAGAAGGAGTGTTTGTACACAAAGAGGGACTCGACAAACCTTCGGAATGTCAGCACACATTGTCGACCTCGCTGTCATTTTCTTGGTCATCGGTAGTATTCAAACAGCGGTAAGTAATTTCATGAAAAACGTGAACGCTTATCAACGCATCTGAAGATTGTCAATAAAATTTGAATGTGCAATTACGTAAATGTAATTCATACAAAGAAAAAATAGCTAACAGATGTATTTTCCATGTTATTTCTTTATGATATAAGATATGACGCGAATTTAATGTTATTTAATAGTTACGATTTATTAATAATACTTTCTGAATAATTTATAGTTTGATAATACTTGTGACATCAATTTTTTGTGTTTTATTAAATACAATTTTGGTTGGTATTATGTTAATACTATAACACGTGCCGAACTATTTTTATCGTTAGGAGAATGTTGAAATGTTAAATCCGTCTCTGCCTTAGGGTACTTGATCGGAATTGATGGAATGGTCCCTTGCTTGCTTCCGGAGAGTAAATTAATTTATTATATTCCACATAGTCATACGCAGTTTGTAACTGCTTTTTTTACAAAAAAGTTTCCTTATTTATTGATAACTATCACCAACTTCATCTAGTTTGAGATATTTTTTATTTAATCAGTGAAAAAAAAACAATAAAAAGGAAACATTAATGACCACCTCAATAACCAGGAAATTATTATATTATTGTGAATTATGTTTATGGCACACCAGACCCCGAGCTTCTATTCACAAGAAACGGACTGGGAAAGAACGTAATAAGAATTTGTTGTTGTGGCAAGTTTTATGAATTTAAGAGTAATAAGACCAGATTGTTCGTTATTCCGCGTTATATACTATTACTGGCATATATCATAATTATTTTCGTTATTAATTATCTATATAATAAGATAATACCCATTCATTCTAGAGTGCTTAAATTTTGGAAACAGTAAAACGAGTTATATTTTGTTTTTCATTGACAATTGTCATAATATTACCAAATTTTTCTGTCCGTTTACAAATATGACTCGTCTCTTTAACTCCATGTCAGTTTTTAGTTAGCGCGAGTCTTTATCGATTAATGTAATATACTTTAGCTCTCAACTCACCTTCGTGTTCTTTGGAATGTCCTTGTGCTGTGTGGATGACCGGCAACGGGATTTCACAAGTCCATAATTCCCAGTGTTCCGTAGAAGTACGAACATCGTAGATAATCGGGTTGAAATGGAGAAATGTTCACTCACGGTCAGATTGAAACATACTGCAAAGCTCTAAACTGAGTGAGTGAGTCTTCAACATTGGAAACAGTTCACTTCAGTTCGATATGAGGAACCAACTTCCTGTAGTATTATTCAGTTTGACACTACAAACTGTCTAACTCGGTTTACAAACGGACTTTAAAGAGAAAAGAGGTTTAAATTTTACGTATCAAATATATCATTCTTACATATAACAATATACAAACATAATGCGTAGACATAAATACAAAAAAGTTACATTTTCCTAGTAAAATCATTTGCATATGAGCCTAAGTCCGTATAGGGCGATCAGCAACACAATCCGGTGCAAACTCAATGATCCTCATTGACGTTGTGAGTTTGAAGAGATAATCATCTCAGCGGTCGCTATTTGGTGCTCACGTGAAGTGACATGACGTAAACTGTTGTTGACTGGATTGTAAATTGATAAAAGGATTCACATTTGGGATAGAGAAAATGAAATTAGTTTATTTTCTACTGATTTCCTGTAATAATTATTGTTTCGTTTTCTAAGTTTCTAAGTGTCCTCTTTCTCTCTTCGTAATATTCACATAATTCTTGATTTGGCTTTACACTGATGTTCTAATCACTGCTTTTGCATTGAGAGGTGATTAAGAATGGCTACTTTTAGGCCGTCATTGAATGAAGTTAAAATCTGCACATCGTTGGGGTTAATGTCCAAATGGGAAATTTTCTCCTCGGACTGGTTCTTATCTTCACTGCACTATTTTTACTCTTTTCTAACATCATTTTAACTCGCAACTACTGTCAATAAACAACTCATTATCGGTAGATAGAAAATGTATTATCAAATAACATTCGGAAATACTGTCTTGTAGAAAGATTTATAGCTTATTGTCCTTTATGGGATCGTATGTAGTTTTTCGCTTCATTATGGGCAAGTTTTTTTCTGAGATCCCCTACACTTATTTCTTTTTCAATTCTTTCAGACTTGTGAATCCGTCGAAGAATTATTTGCATTCATTAACAATGACGGCTTCCCACTCGACCTCCTCGTCAAAGCAGCTAATCTAGAATCCGAACAATTCAGACAATTACCAGTGGACCGACATCTGTCGGATATTCTTGAAATGCCGGATGTGAGAAAAACTGCTCAATCAGTTGCTCTGTATTATGCTGCGAAACATCTACTTAATTCCTCGGAATCCAGCAGAGCACTTCTGATGTTCAATTGGGCGGATCGCGGCTTGTGTAAATACCAATGGTTGTCATGGCTCCCATGGCTCGCCTGCGAAACAGAACAACAATGGACCCGCGAATATGATGACGTCATGGAGGGATACAACGATGAAGCGCTCCCGCCCGGCGAATGTTATTCGGATGCAAAAGAAGAATAAGAATAGAACGTGAATTAGATATACGTGACCAGAAAATTATGCGTATTTAAATATGAGGCATTTGTCAGGGTATGTATCACCACCTAGCACCGTAGTGAAAGCAAACCCGATGGAAGTCAGCATCTACTAAAGCTGAGAGCAGTTGTCACTGAGGCACAGTGAATGTGTTAGTGGTTACTAAATGTAATATACATATAATAAAGTTAATGTTTACGCATACTTTGGACTTTCTATTACAGATTTACGTTCATTTCTCACTACTATTCCATTATTATCGTTGCCAAAATGTGTGAAATTTAAGGTTTTTCAATCAAAGAAAAACCCTCGTTGCGTATTGACAATTCACTCGTAATTACTTACGTCAAGATAAATATACACTGATGTAGAGCCCAACCGACACGGATAATCATTTTGCACCCACGTCTCAGCTCCACTCAGCTCTCTTGGTTTCTTCAACACGTACACGAACACGGGACCCCGAGCTGAGTCTGACATTACTTCCACTTACTTGTTATGCTCCTTCCTTTCTCTTTCCTGATCTCCCTTGGTCACCTCTTGTTCTTTTCGTTCCCGACGCCATTAGGGCTAGGGTATCTTTCATTTCCCTCATTCCTCTCATTTTTTGTTCTACCCCTCATTTTTTGTCTCCCCTTATTCCTTGTCCCCCCTCATGTTATGTGCCCCCCTCCATTTGATGTATGTTGTGAGATATGTTTTGGTGTGTTGTAGATCAGGAGGGTTTTTAGTGGGTAGGGTTGAATCATTCGACGAGTCCCACACGCGGGGGGAGTCATGTTGGCTCTCCCTAGTGCGTAACTGCATTTTCCCCACCTGTACAAGTTTTTCGGGCTCCAATGACCTTTGATGTCGACATGAGCCTTAAAGCCCCACAAAAAAAAAAGACGTACACGAAATGAATGGACATTGTCGCGACATCTATGAATCCATATACGAACTACTTAAGTCAACATGATTTTAACATATTTTCACTTTAATAAAAAATAACTGTCATATTTTAACCATTAAAAATAAAATTTGTGAATTATTCTGTAGATGTTATTTTTGTTCTCCTTTGGTTAATAATTTATTTATTTTTTAGAGTGGGTGTATGTAATATATGTGTATGTTTTCGGGCATAGATATGTAAAGTCAGCCAATGCCTTTGGGCCCTTGATAGGTATTGATAGAATGGTCCATTGTTTGCCTTACCTGCTGTGAGTAAATTAGTTAATTGTCCTCCACACATACATAATTTTTTAATTAAATTAAAGCAAGCTTAATTGATTTTTTGACTATAAATTATTTACATGTATGTTCACCTCCTTATAATGAAGATCTTTAAAAATTTTAATCTATTACTGTTTTTACCAAACGACATCTAGCTTAGTTGAATCATCAGTTCTCTCTTATTCTGAGTTACATTGAATTAGTGAACTAGTAAAAGTATTTATCTTTTAATTAAATAGTTGCAAGCTTTCACAAAGTTTGTTATATTGCTTTATACCAATATCATATGAAGAATTTATGAACCACATGAAAGATAGAAGTTTTGTCTGTCACATTTGTCCAAGGTAAGTCAAAGCTTTGCCTTGTCTGGAACCTTCAAACCTCAGAAATCTTCATGAGGGTTACTGAACTTTCTTTGAAGGGATAACTCTTTGTGTGCTATCATCGTCAAAAACATTAATCTCTCCAAAATATTCTTTAAAATTAAGGATTATGAATAAATTAGAATCTCCAAACGAATCTACTCTAATTATGTGGTAGAAATATATTTTAAAAGTGGACAGGAAGCTCTGTTCAGCTATGAAATCATAAACTTTTCATACTTTGATGTGATATAAAAATATGTAAATACATAACATACCAACAATTGAAAATAATATTAAATGTGCAATTCTTTTCATATATAGCCCTATAGCCCTTCCCTTTGAATGATTGAAATGAAACTTAATAAAAGAGAAATAAAGAAGAAATCTATTTACATTTCCCAGATATTACTCTAAAATTAGGTCAACAAATTAACAGGCAATTCAAACGTACATTTTATTAACTGATAAAATCTGTATTGAAAATAAAGTATTTGTGGCAATAGCATTTTATCAAATTATTGTCTGCAGTCTGAACCTATTGAGAAAAAACTAAGAGTTTGTCTCATGTTTGAGAAGATGAATTCTTGCCCCAGTAGGAACTTTTCCTTCCACCCTGCTCAAAAGTCTGGCTATGTCCTTTTTCAATGATGAAAATTAATAGAAGGGCATGCAAAGGTACAAGATCTATCTCGTTTTGATCTCAAATGATGTAGAATTTCTTGGAACACTAAAGTATCATTTCTCTCTCAGACACATAATTATTTTTATTTATAATCATATGAAGTGTGGAACAAAACATAATGTTAAAGATTTTAAATATTTTTGTTGATACTCTTGTTGAAACCAAACAGTGATAAGTTTATAAGAAATTTGATGAATGAAGAAAAAAGAGAAGTGATTCACTGCATAAACAATAGATATAATCACTTTAAAGAAACCCTCTGAAACTCATTACTTTGAGTGTTTCCTTAACCCCTTTTCCCTTGTCTAGTAGGGGTTAGAGATGGAGGATTATATGGTGTCTCTTTTGATATGGCAGGGAAATTACAAGGTGCCGGATGCCCTTCCTGACACATCTTCCCAAGGTGGGTGATGAATGAATGACATGAGGGTGAATGATAATTGAATGTTGTGGTAGAATGATAGGCAGGAGAGGCGGGAGTACCAGAGAAAACCTGCTGCGAACACCGCTTCGTCCACCACCACAAATTCTACTTGGATTAGACAGGATTTGAACCAGCATCACCAGAGGTGGAAGGCGAGTATGCTAGGCACTACACCATGGGCCGCCCAAGCTCATTACTTTGAGGAATTATCAGAATTTTCAAACAGGAATAAATATAAATGCAACTTGAATACAATTTAGATATACTTATTCACTCCATTCTTATCAATCCTTCCCAAAAAGTTTAACAGTTTTTAAAAGTATTTACAAAATACTCCATACATTATGGAAATACATGAATAAACAGTCTCACAGTTTTGAACGCTTTTCTTTTTCTTGAAGGATGTTAGATATGATGCTCACTACGTCCTCAGCACATCCCCAAGATAATGTCACCCCAGCACCTCCGTGGCCATAATTGTGAACTACCTAAAACAGACAATTTTAAATTGATTCTTGGGATCAGTTTGTTAATAAGTGACTTCAAGACCTACACAATTTTGACTAAAATAATGGCAACAATAATTTCAATTTGTTTCAGTTACACTCCTTCACCAACAAATCCGTTATATTAAAAAAAAATTACAATGAGCTACATAATACTAAATACACAACATCCATCAATACACATCAAATCACACCTAAAATTCATGACTCAAGTTTCACCATATTAAACATTTTTTTCTAAAAAAATTGTGATGAACTAAAGTCTTTTTACCATAATGTTATAAATAAACAAACATTCTTGGGAGAATTAACATGTAAAGAATATTTTTCATTTATCACTTTGAGTATGATAATAATAATAAAATTATTGTCAAAAAACAGTACAAACTGTTTATGACCAAGTGGAGGACAATAAACTAATTTACTCTCTGGAAGCAAGCAAGGTACCATCCCATCAATTCCGATCAAGGACCCTAAGGCACAGGCGGATTCAAAAATTTCAGCACAAGTTCCTAGATAAGATAAAAAGTTAGCTGCGAGTTATAATACATATATAATGTCAATATGTTTGTAATTTAACGCAAATATGTTTGTAAATTTACATGTACAAGTTATTATCGAACTATAGATT